>PVLD010026113.1:0-22673 GCA_004027595.1 Dinomys branickii | reverse complement strand
GCGTGCACCCTGACATTAACCAGCTGCTTCTCCACAGTCACTGTCGCCCCAACGGGACCCCTCCCCCAGTCAAACACACTGTACCGAGTGACACAGAGGTAAAGGAAAGGCATCTAGCATCAGCCCCAGTCATCAAGCAACTGGAAGCTGACTTTCCCTTCCTCACTTCCTCTGCTTGCCTGTGTTTGTTCCTTCCTCTCCCCCCATCTTCCTTCTTCCCTCCTATCCTTCCTTCTTTTCCCTCCCCTTCTTTCTGAGTTCAGTCAGTGTGTATCAAACATTGGTAGACAGCATTCCAAGATGGCTCACGATGCCTATCTCTAGCACTGTCCCTTTTATCAGCCTCTTGTCTTAAGGACGTTACAACAATTGAAGATGATGTGACATTACTGTTGTGATTAGGTTACTAATGAGTTTCCTGAGTTCATCTGAGAGACATCACTCTGGATGGACCTGGCCTCATCAGAGGAAACTTTGAAAAGAGGGTAAAGTGTCAAACAGATGGACCTGCAAGTCTCCAAAGAGCAAATCACCCTATGGAGCATGCACATGGAAAGACCTAAGAGTGGTCCTGCCAGTAGCCAGCAATCAAGCTGAGCCTCAGTCCTAGCCCCACATGCAGTAGATTCTGCCAACACTCTGAATGAACCTAAGGAGGACTCCAAACTTCAGATGGGAAAGCTGTCTGGCTGACCCCCTGATTTCAGTCTTGTAAGAAGCTAAACAGAGAATCACGTGTCTTAGTTACCTTTTCTCACTGCTGAGACAAAATACCCTACACTCAAAGTTACTGGAAGAAAAGTTTATTTAGCTCACAGTTTTTAAAGCTTTCAATTCATAATTGGCTGGCTCCAAGAAGGGTGGCATGGCAAAGGAGAAACAGTTCACAGCTGGCCGAAGGCAGCAAAGTAGTGAAGAAGTAAAGCAGCAAGCAACAAGTAGCCCTTTTTCTGTTCCTTATATTGTATCCAGGCTACATGCCCTGAGTGTGGGTAGCACTGACACACAGGGGGTCCTTCCCATTGTCCACATCCAGAACTATCCTCAATCTGTGGACTAATTCAGTAATCACACATCCTTAATCCTAGCAACACACACTCTAGATCCAGCCACCTCTGAAAAAGCCCCACCTACCACTGCATGAGGCTTTGGAGGGACATCTAGACACAAGCCATAACACCTACATGGTGTCCACACACTTGACCTTCAGAAACCTAAAAAGTGAGCCAAGTTTGTGGTAATTTATTGGGTGGCAATAGAAAACTCACAAAAGCACCCAAATTAGTTTTTGTTCTTGTGGGTAAGAGGTAGGACTCAACCCAGGGTCTTGCACATGCTAAGCATATACTCTACCACTGAGTCATATCTCAAGCCCTGAGATAGTTTTGCATGCCACAGACTTCCTCTGCTTTTCAATTTTTTTCCCTCACAGAAATGTACCAACTCTTCTCCTTTTTGACTATACTACTCATCTCATCCTGATCCACAAAACACCCAATTAACATTTTTAATCAGTGTGTTACAGCCAACAACACCATGATGATTCTCTAGAATTCAAATAAAATATTAGGAAATACAATGCTTTGGGTAGCTTGAGGGTCCTCTCCCCAGAAGTATGTAATCTCTATCGGGCTTTCAACAGTAATGAAATGCTCAGGAGTTCGATTTAGTGTGGCCCCTTTCATGCTTAGGAATGAGGAAATAGAGGCTGAAAAACCTTTAGCACTCAAAGGTAAAAGCCTTCAACTTTCCTGATACTAAAAATACACATTATGTATTTAACACAGTATCACGTATCTTTACCTATGTACATGTTTAACATTCTGGTACTCTACTTTTTTCTTTTTCCCACTTAAGTATTTGTGGCACATTCTGTAACTCATTTCTTTATTACGCTTCTATTTTATATCCACGATATCCACACATGGATCTATCAGAGTCAGGCTCCTCTCAAAACAACCAACACAACCACTTTTTAAGGAGTAAAACATTTTATCTACTAAGTCCTTCCACTACGTTTTTTTCTACAGAGTTCTATTTATTAACATTTGTTTTATATTGCTTGCCAGCAATTTAGGGTTATCCCTTACTACCCATCCATGAAAGCAAACAACCGACCACCCTTCCAAGTTTGCTCTCCCTCCTATAATACCTGTATAAACTCAAAATGTTTATATTACCGACTGTCACAGACAGTGCAACTTTTAGCATGCTTTCTTCACTCTGTGTTTACTGAAAGGTCAGAGACTAATGTAGCTATGTGTCCTCAACTAAGAGCTCTTCTTTATAACTAAAAGTAACCTAAAACTCCTAAAATAGCTTACAACTTTCTAAAGTAACTTACAGCTCTGAACTTGCAGCTTTTCTCCATCCAAACAATTGTAAAAGGGTAAGTAATAGAATTTCTGCTTCAAATAAACAATGTATATAAGGCTAACCTGAAGATGACGCAGGATTTGGGCTTCATGTACTGTCTGAAATAAAATTAAAATAAGAGTTTGTTCTTGTATTATTACAAACAATGAAAAATGGGCAAATAGATTAAGCAAAATTAAACGTACATTCTCAAAGTAATGATATTATTTAGTAGCACATTTAGTAGCTGCAATCTATGCTTCAAAAATATTTACCTCACAATAGGAAAATAACATGATAATTAATCATCAGTGTTAATGGTCTCAATTCACCAATCAAAAGAAACAGACTGGCAGAATGGATCATGACGATTCAACAATATGCTGTATACATTTAATTCAAAACATTTTATTCAAAAAGAAATTCATAGACTGAAAGTCAAAGGATGGAAAACAATACTCCATGTAACATGAAACTGGAAAAAAGGTAGGGTAGACGTTCTGATGTGCAGACAAAGTGGATTTCAAGTCAAGACTGATTAAGAGAGACAAAGAAGGTCCCTATATCCTTGCAAAGGAAAGAATCCAAGAAGAAGAGATAACAATCCTAAATATATGTGCAACAAATACCAGTCTACCAAACTAAATCAAATAACGGACATGAAAAATCAATAGCACTAATACCACTGTATTGGGGGATCTGAACACCCCACTGTCACAAACACAGGTCAACTACAAGAAAATCAATAAGGAAATATTAAAACTGAACCAAACTCTTGAACAAATGGACTTAGTAGATGTCTACAGAGTGTTCCATCCCACAACATCAGAATACATATTCTTCTCAGCTGCACATCAGATATTTTCCAAAACAGACCACATACTAGCTCATACAAGCATAAGTAAATGCAAAGCAAGTGAAACTATCCCATGCATGCTATCAGACCATAGTGCAAAGAAATTGAAAATCAATGGCAAAAGAAACTACAACAGGGCTGGGGATATAGCTCAGTGGAATAAGCACTTGCCTAGCAAGCACAGGGTCCTGAGTTCGATCCCCAGTACCGCAAAAAAAAAAAAAAAAAAAGAAACTACAACAACTTCATAAACACATGGAAATTAAATAACACACTCCTGAGCAACCAGTGGGTCACAGATGAAATTTAAGAAGTGGACAGTTTCTACAATTAAACAATAACGACAATACAACATACAGGAAGCTGTGAGACATAATGAAAGCCGTCCAACAAGGGAAAATGACAGTAGTGAACACCCATATCAGGAAAAGAGTGAGCTCAAATAAACAACTCAATGTGGAACCTCAAGCTTCTAAAAAAGGAGAGCAGGCGAAGCCCAAAGCTCGTATGAGGGAGGAAATTGTAAAGATCAGAGCAAACATTAATACAGTGGAAACTAAGAAAACAATATGAAGGATCAGTGAATCACAGAGTCAGCTCTTGAAAGATCAAGTAAAATCAACCAACCCTTCACCAACGTAGAAAAGACGCAAACCCACAGTGAGGAATGAAAAACTCCACAGGAAATTGAATAGACATCCTGCATCTCACTCTGATAAAAGCCATCTATGACAAACCAAAAGCCAACAACATATCAAATGGACAAAAACTGAAAGCTTTCACTGTAAAATCAGGAACAAGACATGGATGTCCACTGTCACCACTACTACTCAATACAGTCCTGGAAACTTTAGCCAGAGCAATGAGACAAGAGAAAAAAAAAATAAAGGAATAATGATAGGAAAAAAGAAGTCATCATTATTTACAGATGACATGACACTCGGCATGGAAACCCCCTAAAATTCCAAAGTACGTCTAGATTTAATAATCAAATTCAGTAGCATAGCTGAGTATAAACTCAGCACTCAAAACTCAATAGCATTCTTACACATGAATAACAAACTCACTGAGAGAGAAATTAGGGCAACAATACTTTTCACAGTAGCATCCAGAAAAACGAAATACTTAGGAGTCAATCTAACAAAAGAAGTAAAAGACCTCGACACTGAAAACTGCAGTAGTCCAAGGAAGGAGACTATAGAGGATATCAGAAAATAGAAAGATACCCCTTGCTATTGAGTAGAAAGAACCAATACAATAAAACGGCCATATTTCCAAAACTGTTAAATACAGATTTAATGCAATTCCAACCAAAATTCCAAAAGCATATCTCACAGAATTAGAAAAAAACAATTCTAAAATTCATTTGGAACCAAAGGAGACCTAAAATAGCAAAGGCAATTCTGGGCAACGAAGGTAAGGTGGGGGGCATCACATCCCAGAGTTGAAATGATACTACAAAGCTACTGTGGCAAAAACAGCATGATACTGCAAAAAAAATGAACCCCAGTATCAAAGCAGAATAGATTAGAAGATGCAGAAACAACTCCAGACCTCATCTTTGACAAAGGTGCCAAACACATTCACTGGAAGAAAGACAGCCTCTTTTAATAAATGGTACTGGAAAAATTGGCTTTCCACATGCGTAAGATTAAAAATTAGACTCATATCTTTCACCCCTCACTAAACTAAAATCCAAATGGATCAAAGATCTAAATATTAAAACAAAAACACTAAATCTGCTAGAAGACAGAATAAGTAGAACTCTTGAAGATATTGGTGTAGTCAAAGCCTTTATAAATAAAACTCTGATCACACATAAACTATCACAAAGATTCAACAACGGGATCTCACATTATTTAAAAGCTTTTGCACAACAAAAGAAACGATCATCAGAGTGAAGAGACAAACCATACTGTGGGAAAATTTTTTTGCCAGCTGTTCCTAAGACAAAGGACTACTATCTAGAATATATAGAGAACTCAAAAAAATCAGAGCCCTCAAATTTCAATACTCAATCCAAAAATGGGCATCTGAGATGAATACACACTTTCCAGATGAAGAAGTACAAACAGCAAATAAATATATGAAAAAATGTTCAACATCACAGGTCATTCAAGACATGCAAATTAAAACAATACTGAGCAACAAAGCAAGCAGTAACAAATGCTGGTGGGGCTGTGGGGAAAAAGGAAGCCTTCTCTACTGCTGGTGGGAGTATAGACTGGTACAACCACTGTGGAAATCAGCGTGGAGATTCGTCAAAAAACTAGGATTAGAGGTCTCATTTTCCCTTCTTGGTATCTTCCCCCCCAAAACAAGCATCATACCACAGTGATATATGCACATTCATGTTTATAGCAGCACAGTTTGTAATAGCTAAATATTACAAATAGCCCAAATGCCCATCAACTCATAAATGGACAAAGAAGATAAGGGTTTTTTTATATAATGGAGTACTACTCTATCATAAAGAAGAATATTAATATGTTTAGGCCAAATGTAGCTTAAATTAATCATTTGTTGATCCAAGTCAAGGCTGTGGAAACACTAAGCACTGAACACTTGTAAAATATAGTAAAAGGATGCGTACTTCTATAATCCAACGTAGATTAAGACTAAAATTAGAAGGTGATTTGAGCATAAAATGTTACACACTTTGAAAGACAAAGAAGCATGCCCACCAGAGGATGACCTTCAAAGCAAAAATAAAGTGTCTCTTGACTATTACAAAACACAGAGCTATACAATACTACTCCAACTTTCAGTAATCTCAGGCATCTCTCCTCTTACAAACCCCAATGACTATGACTTCCCACCTACATACTCTCAGGAGGTGCTGCAGAGTTTTGAAAAGAAATTTCAAAACTCCTTACATAACGTCTTAGTTACTTTTCTCTCATTGCTGAACAAATACTCAACATCCAAAGTTAGGGAAGGCAAGGTTTATTTAGCTCACAGTTTGTGGAGGTTTCAGTTCATACATACTCAGCTGGCTGCAGGGCAGAGTGCCAAGGCACGGGGACAACACTTCAAGGCAGCAGAAGACAGTAAAAGCAACAAGGACAAAAGGGAGGCAAGAAAAAGCCTCCTTCCCTCCCTTATATTGTATACAGGCTACGTGGCCAAGGGCAGGGTTAGCACTCACACTCATAATCCCAGCATTGCACCATGAATCTATCACAAACTCTAGAAGTCTGTACCCATGACTGCATGAGGCTTTGGGGGCACATCCAGATACAAATCATAACACATAATAAGGTTACCCTGAGGCCATGCAGGGTTACCTAGGCCAGCTGCTCTCCCTGCTGTTTTGAGCTGCCCCCTGATGAACAGCGGACCCAGGAAAGGGCTATGCTAGGTTTATACTACCCTCCTAACCACAGCAGGGCTTCCTCCAGGAAGGAGTGCTCAAAGGCATGCTGCGACTTGGTACATTCCACACAGAATATGAACTGCATTGTTTATTTAAATGTCTAAACCTAACCAGAGTCTTACAGACAGGAAATTCTACTATTGCCAAAGGTAAGATCACAGAATTTGAGATCAAGAAGAACTTAGGGATGGATAGATGCTGTAACATAACTTTCTCATATTATAAAAGCAGCAGCTGGGACCCAATAACCAAAGCCACTGTCCTAAGATCCTAAAGATGGGGAAACAGCTAAGATTAAAACTCACATGCAGCGAGGACAGGCCACCTGTCTCCTTGCACCCTTTCCCCCATGAAGGATACAGGTCTCAGATGCAGTCCCAGCAGCAACACCAGTAATCCTTCTTCCCTAGACAGAAGGCTTTATAACCTGGGATGCTCTCTAAAACTCACTTTTTAGCTGTGTTTTTTCCTAACTAGGGAGATTCTTTAAGGACTTGTATCTTTCTCATCCTGAGCCGTATGACTCCCTCCAAGACAGAAGGGCTAGAGGAACAGCCCCCATCCTGACCTGGTTGAATACAGGCCTTTCCCTTAACCCCTCTTATCTCATGGAAATCAACAAATCAAGGCTTCAGCGTCCTTATTTGTAAAACGGGGGGGGGGGGGGGGGCACACCCACTGCCAGCTGCCGGCACGGCATGGGCTACCTTACACAAAGAGCTGCTGCTACAGGGTTACAAATTTAACACATGAAGACCTTGCAGGAGGCAGGTCAGTATTTCTGAAAGGGGGCTCCACAAATTCCTGCATCTACATTGAAGAGGACACTTAATTAAAACACAGGTTCCAAGCTGGGGAAAAAGGTCTTACATGGGTAGTCCCAGCTGCTCAGGAGGCTGAAGCAGAGAATCACTTGATCCCAAGAGGTGCAAACCACCCTGGGCAACAGAGTGAGACTTCACCTGAAAATATCAAATCAAATCAAATCCAGGTTCCCAAGCCCTGCCACAAAGACCCTGAGGAAGCAAGTCCAGAGGGGAACATGACATTTCCAACACACCCAAAGTTCACAGCTTCCCAGTGTCTTCTATTCTCACTGGCTCGTAGTGGGTGATTTACTGTAGTGGATGATTCAGAGGCAGCATCGCTCCTACTGGATTTCAAATTTTCTTCACCTTGACCCAAACTTGTAACCCAATACATGACACAGGCACATTATACACACTGATTTCAGAGTCATACAAAATAACTCCTGGAAGGCATAATGAGCTCCAGCACCTTCCGTTCTGTTCTGATCCATCTTTCCACACCAGGAGAATGCTACGTTGCCGCCAGCCCTGCTCCCCACAGGATCCCACCAGGGTCCTGGTCTGCTTCACAGGATGTTTGTAACTCTCTTGGAAAGTTCACTTGCATTCACGGATTACAGCCTGCTGTGTTTTACCAGTGTTTTGCCTGAGGCAGGGAAGGGAAATGGACAGTGGCTGAGCCGTGCAGCCCTGTGGGACTGGCTTGGCCTTAGTGTGCCCAGCACTGGTGCTGGGGGCAAAAGGAATCAACATCGCTACCCTGGCTGTCAGCAGCCAAGCAGAACCATGCCCAGGGCAACTGCCTGCCACTCTCTCTGCCCTTCAGACTTGTGCTTTTTTCTTTACTCTACTCTTATTATTTCGATCAACTTTGTGGTCCAGCTGACTCTCTGATCCCTGAATGCTAAATACAGGAAAAGACTTTTCAAATTAAATGACACCAGATCTATGAAACAGTATTTCTTCTATGGTATTAATATCAGTGTTCTATGTGGGCCATTATGATTTCATAATAACATTACAAAAATCACTTTAACAATCATTAGACACTTACTTAAGCCCTGCACACAGACAACTCACTGAATCATCCCAACAGGGGCACAGTAAGTCAGTGACCACCTGTAGCACAGAAAGGTCAAGGACCTGCTCAGGTTCACTCAGCAGGAACTGGGAGCCATGTCTCCACCCTAGGCAGGCTGAGTCCGTCTTACTTGCCCTCTGCATGCTGAGCACTCTGAGTGAGACTCTTCATTTCTTTGTTGACTCTTTTGCTTATTAAAATAAAAGTATATTTACCTTTACTTATATAACCTACTAAAAAGCCAAATGCCATTTATTAAAACACAGTCTGCACCCTTTAATAGCTTACTGAAGCTGACAACTGTGTGCTGCTGTGACATCTGTCGCTTTCATCTCACTGGTTTTCAGAAGTTACAACTGAAAATCCAACCTACTTTAAGAATATAAATAAGGCTCTCTTCCCACACACAATAAACTGTAATTATATTAAATACCAGCTCATTAAATATACCTTGATTTCTTTAATTAAAAAGCTAGGATCTTCTTTCCAAAAATTACTTTAAATACTTGATATCAAATGCATGTTGTCCTTTAAGTACTTCCTCAAACTTTAGACTTTTGTGGTATTATAATGTGTTGGTAATGTAAAAGACTGAGGTATTTTCCTACTGCCTTTTACAGCACTCCGCCTTGACTGTGTCACACTGGGAACGCCTGCTCAGGAAGCCCTACCGGTGTGGTGGCAGCGCACCAGGGATCCTGAGCTCAGTGACAGTCCCTACAGGGTGCCCACTAGCAGTGTCCATACTTCTACAATGATACCCACATTTAAACAGCTGCTCATGGCTTAATATTGCTATTTTTCATTAACTTAGTCAAGTGTGCCCTCGTCATCTTTGAAAAGAGACAATTTTCTTATTCTAACAACTGCACGTCTGTTACTGAGCAAACACAGTACATTTGAAACCCACTGGCTGGGCAAAGCACAGGAAGCCTGACCCAACTCGGCTTCTGCACACTTTACACCTGGGCTTCTGGGAAGAGATGGCTGGGAAAGAAGAAAAGCGATGTGGACATCCAAACAGAACAATACTGCCACGCCCAAGGACTAGACACTCCGTTACTGAGGGTAAGGCCGGTAACTGCGAAGGCAGTTGGAGATACAGGGATGCTAATTACTTTCTGTGACTGATCCAGGCAGTTATATGAGGGAGCACAGTTAGGAAGCCAGGGAGGGGTGGCCCTGTGTGGCCCACAGAATGATCACACACTACACAGTGGCTCTGGGGACCCCCAGGGCTCTGGGTTTGTTGTTTGTTTTAATTTAATTCCTGTCTCTCGGTATTCTTGCTCAACAGAGAACTCTGATACTGAGCACATCGAAGAAACAATTCACAACCTGTCCTCTGTGCACATGTCCAGGCCACTTGGTCCATGCACCTCCTGTCCCACAGGAGACTTCTGCATGCCGCCACAGTTCTCAGGCGTGGTGGCAGAGCAGGGACCAAGTACCTGGGTCAGGCCCCGGATTTGGATGCCAGCACTCCTCTCTAACATGGACCACTTACTGGCTACCTGCCACAAAGTAATCATAAGGATTCAACAAAGAAGAACAGGCCACTGGAAGAAGAGAAAAAACAAACGTACTGACCAAGTTTAGGAATCTTTGCGGCAGTTTCTCTCAAATTACTGAATCATGTTAAAAGACAAACATGCCTTTACTAGGCTGCTCTCATACCAATGCCAAGTGGAATTATACAAGCAATAATAATATGATACCCAAGGCCTTTAAAGACTAAGAGGTATGACTCAACTCCACTGTGCAGATGTTTAAACTATGCACAGAGTAAGACACCTTGGTGTCAGTAACATGAGAACACTCAACCAAAGCTATTTCTAGTAACAACCAATGCTCCAAAGACCATTTCACTCTTTCTGAGTGGCAGGGGACTCAACACCAACTTCAACAGTTCAGAAAAGATGGAGCAAAGAAAAAAAAAAAACCAAAAGAAAAAAGAAAAACAAGTGAAGAAAAAGATAATCATCTTCTTATTTGATACACCACTTCTTTTTTCAAATAATCATTAAGTAAATGCACAGGCAAGATAAACAACAACTACTAAACATGAACTCTGACTGGCTCTGGACAAATACAACTTTAGTGGCACAAATTTGTAAACTTCACAAGAGAAAACAAAGTCTGAATTAATAGAGTCACACCAGATTGTAGGGCTAGGTGCTGTGGGAACCTGCAGAAGAAGGGGTGTTTGTGCAAGCTTGCTACAATCAAGAGAAAGAAGTCCTGGTTACAGTCCCAACAGCATCCTTTGTTGAAGTTTTGCTGTGGGCCAACCTTACACAGAGTATCTCAGGAATCCTCTTGATAAGTAACACTAGGCCCCAAATGCCATCATTCCTATTAATTCACAGATGACAAGGGGGAAGCACAGAGGAGGTACCCACCCAAGAGCAGACACCCACTGGGTGAAAGGGATGGGATTCAAACCTGACTCAACAAACAAGCTCTTACTGAGTGAGATATAAATACAAAATAACTAATGACTGACTTTCAAAACTTGGTTCCAATCTCAAAATTCAACTAGAAAGAGGAAGACTAGTCATTCTTAATTTCTACACATATTTTGGAGTAAAACTTAATCCATGCCATCAGTGAAACTGCAAATAAAGATTTATACACACAAAATTACACACTTCATGGCATCATCAGATCTTGGGAGTTAAAAGATATTTTAGTAATGATTTCGTATAAAGTCATTCTATGGATGGAAAACCAAAGTTCTGAGAAGCTGAAGAGTGTTCTCAAGATCACATACAAAAAACACAGGTCCAAATAAAACCTCAGGGGCTGAGAGGGTCAAGTTTTATTCATTAGTTGAATCATAATACAGTGTAGTCTGCTTCTGGATCACAATCAAGATCTGTTATTACACACCAAGACGCAGTAACAATGTGTAGTTGTAAACACAAATAGCAAACTCATTGCAGAAAGAATGTTCATAAATGAAACACCACAAAAGCAACTGCCACAATTCAGCAATCTCATCAGCAGTATAAGATTTATACTTTCTGCTTAAATTTGGTACAGTATTTTTTAACTAAAAAGAATTATGTATTACTGAACTGGGCTTTCTAGCTTCTTTTTAAATTACATACAGTAAAAACCAAATATATAAAAGGTGAATTTTCATCTGAAATAAATCTCTAATCATTTTACTTCCTTCCTCCAAATCATATTTTTTAAATCATATCTCATTTAAATGCAATGAGCAAAAACCAAATGATTTAAGACAGGACGTGTTTTTTTACCTAAGTGATTTTCCACACCTTGGTCAGAAAGAAAGAGAACAAACATATCTTTGTCTGTGCACATACCCTGACCGATGTCACAGATAAATCACTGAAGTCCTATGTAACAACATTCAGTTTAAATCATCTATTAAAAATTAAATGAAATAAAGTGACAATAGAATCAATTTCTATTTTGTATTCTCAAAGGTTTTCCTCCCTTCAGCTATATTCTCTCAAATTTTCTGGTGAGTTATGGTAGAGGAGATTTTCAGTAATAAAGGGTTTTTTTCCCCATCTAACTTTTGTAAAACATGATGTTGGTCAGGTTAAACTTTATTTCCAAACTGAAAGTTCCCTGTTCCCTGTGACCTTTCACAAAACAAGAGGTAAGAAATTAGCCAGACAGCAGGCACCGGCAGTCTGTGCTTGGATAAACAGCCCGGTGGCACAGGCACAGGCCCACCCCTTCCACTGAGGCCCTCCCTAGGTGACACCCCTTTCCTTTGGGCGGTGTTGGAGGACACAACTAGTCTCCAGTCATCAACACCATAGTTTACTGGTCAGTTAAGTTAGTAGAGGACAATTAACATCAAGACATTTCCAGCCTCTAAGCTGGCCAGTGCACTCAACCTTCTTAGGTTGCTTCCCATGTGCAGTTTAAGTGTGAGGAACCTGGCGATCCACAGTCAGAGCAGCCCTCACTACTCACGGCCCACTTCCTCCACACGATCACTACTAGTTTGCTCAGGTAATTTCTTAATTAAGTCAGTTAAAGCAGAATCTGCAGAAAGACACCAGGGCATGAGGGATTAAAAAAAGAATTAAGATGTGTTATGTATATGAACTAACTCCCCATAGGGAGTGCAATCATTATGCACTGCAGACATATACTAATAAAAAATGGTTAAAAAATTAAAAAAAAAAAAGTCCGTAAATATTACTCTTCCCTCCTAGACACAGGCTTGTGGTGGAATTCTACGTTAACAGTCTGTCCCTCACTGTTAGTTTCGGGTGGGCCACCGCCAAGGCCTTTCTGTGGAGTATGAATTCCTGGACAGGAGTTCCTCACTGTCTTACTTGTGCAAAACCTAATATGCGACCTCCAGTATTTGCCTTAAGGTAGAGCTAGAAATACACACTCTCTACAAAAGACCATCTAAGGGCAGAACATTCATGTCTACAAAACCTGCCCTGCCTCTCCACAACCCTCTCTCCCACACTTATTCACGTGCACTGCCTTTGTCAAGTCTCCCCAAATCACTCAGTTGAGCTTTTGGAGAAACACATTTTTCCCTACTCATAATTTAAAACACTTAGATAATATTTATGAAAATTATACATTGAAGGTAAAAGAACACCTGGCATAAATGGGTTTGGGAACCAACATAGCTAACTTGTCCGCAGGCACAGCGTTCAGCTATAAGAACAAAGCATCCAGACATGCAGAGCAGCTGCACTCTCTTCCTACCACCCAGAGTTAATTATCAGGTTAATAACTTCTTTTTTAAAGAGAGAGATGGAAAGGAGTGGGGAAGAGAAAAGGAAGAATGAGACAGAAAATTTTATCTTCCTCTTCCTTCATTCCATCTAAAATCCATCAGACCTGTAAATACAAAGCAGCCTTGTCTGACGAGCACCCTTATCAGTGTCTGTAAGTTCACTCACACAAGACACAGACTTCTACGAGGAAGAAAAACATTGCATCTGCTCTGAATTCTCCTAATGCTTCTCATCAGTGTGTGCAACAGCAATCAAATGTTTCTGGGGCCACAGCAAGAACTCCTAATCAGTACCTGAGCAGGGAGTCTAGACACTGCCACACATTAACTACACATCATTTCCTTCTCTCACGCACAGAGAATACAGCTTGTCCTCGCTGATCTGACTGCCGGAAAATAAATGATCTAGTGTGAATACAGGACCAATGCGTCATGAGAAACACTTTCTCAGAAGGTGCCCCAAATAAAATTCAAGCACAACAATGCAAACTTTAAAATAAAGTAATCAAGTTCAAATCCCACATTCCTGGCTAGAATCAGGAGACATGATCAATTGCTTTGCTTTCCCCATGGGGAAGGAACATTAGCTCCTTTTCCATCGATGCCAACGATTCTCACCTTCTACCTGTCCCAGCGCTTCTTCGGGCACTCCTGAGATTTTACTGGCCCGCTCTATCATTTAACTTCGGGCAGTCTTTGTGAAACGCTCTGCCTGCTGGACGCCCAAGGCCGAATGGAGGCAGCTGCGCACACATCTGAGTGTGTGCGTCTGAAGAGGAGCGGGGGACACACACGTCCTCAGTCTCCCAAACGGGGGCCACAAACTCGGGAAAATAGTCGGTCTCCCTTCAAAGGGAAGAGAGGAGGCCAAGCAAAGGAGCAGATCGGTATTTTTTTAAAATACTTTAAAAAATGAACATCATCTTTATATTCAAAAGTGATATTGCAGCCACATTCAAATGAGAATATTCTAGCAAATAAAGTATTTGAAACATGCAATTCAAAACTGCTGTTTTCAAATACTTAAAATTTCAGGGGCCAGGGATTTAGCTCAGTGGCACAGAGCCTGCCTGGCAGGCATGAGGTCCTGAGTTTGAGTCCCAGTATCTCCCCCAAAAGTTTTAATATTGTATTTAGTATCACTCTTTTATTCAGAAAATCAGCTGTTCCTCCTATAAGTAATTGATTTCCATGTTTAAATATTCTATTCTATATTTAAATACTAAATTGTGTTAGAGAGAATACATATGAAAATACTGAATTATGTTAGAATACATCTGAAGGAATAAAGGTTTTATCCAATAAGACAGAAAAGTCCCCCCACTCAAGAATTAAGGACAATATTGATAAGCTCAGGCTGTGTCTTACAAAATAAGACTTTGTTACTAATAATCTCTTTGACAGGGAGATGGATGCCAGAAGCACCTTTGTTGTTTGTGATAACTCCACTTTTATTTGCAAGTGTCAGGTACTGGTAGTCTCTCGTACCGCCGGCCCCTAAGCATACTCTGCCTATCATTCAACAAGTAATTTACCCACGGAGAGCCCTTTAATCCAAAAAGGCTTCTCAGGATAAAACTGGCACTACTCCTGTCCTCCTAGGAGGTCGTCAGGTGAAGCTGCGGGAGATTCACCAGAGACCTGAGGGAAGACACATGTAGGGGTGCTGGCTGGAGCCCTGGAGCCCAGGAGTCCGGGGTGGGCCACCAGCCCAAGGACCAATCAACACCCTCGAGTGAGCAAGAATCCACCAGACCCTCAAAAATCCGCCCATCCCACCCTGGAGGAACCAAAGTAGGTCCTCACCTTTTACCTCTAAACTCACCCTTTCTGAGCCCTCTACATAAGCATAAACATACTGGAACCATTACTTACTGTTACCAATTACACCTTTCTTTATGATTTTTATTTCATTGAGGACCTTTTCCTTCTTAGTATTGATTTGCTCAGAGTACTAAAGAAAATTCAATATTCACTGTCTTAGAAACAAACCCTTAATGCCAGGTGTGGTGGTGCACACCTGTAATCCCAGCACTCGGGAGGCTGAGGCAGGAGGATCATTGCAAGTTCGAAGCCAGCCTGGGCTGCAAAGTGAGCTCAAGGTCAGCCGGAACTGCATAGTGAGACCCTGTCTCAAAAAGACAAAAAGAAAAAAAAAAAAAGAAGAAGAAGAAAGAAAAGAAGAAATCACCTCTTGGCCTCTGTATGCAGATCTAGCCAATAAAAAAGACTGTCAAATTAATTTTTGAAGAACAGTAATTTTCATACACCAAGAAACACAACCAAGTTTGGTACCAGAAAATTCTACATATATTTCAGTTAATAAATGTTTGTTCTACATTTTATATTTTCAAGCATACATGACAAAATATTTCTTGTCTCATATTTTAATTACTGTATAAGTATATTCTGTCACTGGTTAATTCAAGGCAGGGTCAAGTGTACATCAATGACTGATTATGTTATTACATTAGTGATAGTAAGTCACTTCAGAAGATGGGCTTTATACAGGCATGTTTATAAATTGATCTAAAACATTCATTATTCCTATTGAGCATTTTGCAGGCCCAAAATACATGCTAATGCCTGAACTCTACTTCAAATCTGAGATGATGGTTCTTTGAGAAACTCGTATCTCTGACTCTTCCCCTTCTCAGAAATCATTTTGTCAGCTGTTAAAAATAACAACTACAAGCAGTAGTTCTCCCTGGGGAGTTAGAGGATATGTGGCCTCCACCCCAGTTGTAAGTAATCCTCAAAAGCTCTGCCCATTCCCTCAGTGACGCTGCTGCAGGAGGCCATGAGTAAACCTGGGCAACTCCCTAAAACACTAAGGGAACAGGACCAAGTTTCGACCTAAGAGCTCATGGCAGATTCACAAGCACAAGAGCGGGGAGGATGAGAAAAAAGAGATGACAAGAGACAGGGGAAAAGGGGAAAGGTAGACATGGGGTTAGTGAGAGGACAACATAAGCAAGGGTGGCTTCTTGTGTCTGAACCATGGTCAACAGTAAAAGGGTAACTATGATGAAATTAAAACCAGTTTATTTTTCTTTCATGGGTGTTTCCCCCAAACCATTATAAAATAAAAATGTTTAACACACAATAGGACCATAATGCATATGTCTTGGTGCTGTCTGGTTCTGAACAACCAGTGGTGTATGCATGGCTGTCCTATGGGCCACCATGGGTGATCCCATTGGTTGGTACAAGCCACCTAACGGGACAGGAATGCCCGTACCACCCATGGTCCAAGCCAGCAGGAATGTATTAAAGGGGCTTTAATGGTGACTCAGAAAAAAAAGATACTGCAAAAATCCTCCTTTCAGGTGTCTCCACAGAGCTGGAAAGATCCCCGAGTGTGCTCAGGTAAAGGCCAGCAGAAGGAAAAGGACCCTAGACAGCAAGGGCAGAAGCCTAACAAAGGGCCACCAGGTGGCTGGCTGCAAGCGGAGTGGGCTCCCTGCAGGAGAAGGCGGGACACACCTGGGCTAGGTTCACACAACAATTACCTCAGTCGCCTCAGGCAAACCACAGCCCCTTAGTCTGTTTCTAAGTGTGCCTGCCAGTGAAGAAGTTAAACTCAATTCTTTTCTCAGAAGTGATGTAAGATTTTGCTATTTCGTGCTTTGAACTTTCCACACAGAACCTCCCCCCTTCATCTAACTTCTAATTTTTCTCCAAAACTCCATCTTAGAGCCCTGCTGCTCCTCCAATCTGAGTCAGTGATCAGCTCCACCCCTACTTCCCCACATATGCATCCAACTTGGCCGAAGCCCCTGGGCCCCTGGCTGGGTTCTTTCCCCAGCCTGGAACCCCCACAGCACCACCTGGCTCACACTGAGTGTGGGCACTGGGCCCGCGCAGGGGGTGCTCTGTAAGGGAGAATCCTCCCTAGGGATATGGCAACACCCACCCCCTTGTCGTTTCCAGCACAGAAGCAATCCCCACTCTAAGAGCAAGAGTATGCATTTTGTTACCTTTCGAGTATGTTGTAAAGTACTTTAAAAAACAATAAAAGTCTGTTATATAATTTTCAAACAACATATTATTTTTCTAGGCTGCAGAATTACCTGAAACATGGCTGCTCAGAAGGCTGAGCACACAGACTTTCCTGAAGGGTGTCTGCTGTGGGACCATTCACCAAAGCAGTACACTTATCAACAGTAAACCACTGGTCTGACCCATATGGAATGTAAGCAATCCTGATAAAATAACCGCAGCACGCTAAAGTATTTACAGAGAAACTATGTAACAAGCAGAACTTGGCTAAAGTCATTTGGAGGGTGGGGAACAGACACAAAACCTGACAGGTCCAGAGATGACAACTGCCGAAGCTCTGTGGAGACAACACAGTAGATACTACCAGTTTTCGCCATTTCAGTACATGTCTAAAATATTCCAACATAAAAACTATGAAATGATGGCAAAGAAAGCCAGGTGTGTCGGCATGGTATACAAGACTATAACCCCAGGACTAGGGAGGCTGGGGCAGGACTGCGGCAAGTTCAAGGCCAGCCCAGGCTACATAGCAAGGAGACACTGCCTCAGAAAGAGGAGAGGAGGGGAGGGGAGGGGAGGGGAGGGGAGGGGAGGGGAGAAGAGGAGAAGAGCAAAACTTCACAATGAACAAAAGCAGCTAGTAGCATAAATGAAAAAAAGTAGCACTTATCTTAAAATACTTTTGAAACAACAGAACAGGTAACTTGAATCATTTGAACTTATCCCTACTTCCTATTTATCTGTCTTCTATTTTGCTCTTTATTTACATCTCTTTTTGTTTATAACTCTTACTTGGAATAACATTTTGACCATTCTTTTAAGATCATGATACACAGTATATGAACTATAGTTATCTTCTAATTATTTTGTTACAAAATTTCGTTTTAAAATTTTTGTTCATTAATTTTAATTTTGTTCATTAATTTTAATTTTGTTCATTAAAAAAGAATAAAGGTAACATTGAAATAAAAAAGAAACAATGGCAAATATAGCCAAATAAAGACATTCAAGGTGCGTTCTTTACAGCACATTTCAAGGCGTCATTCTGCAGTGTAATCCACATGTTGTGAAGGTCGCTCACTGGAGCAGACACAGTGCTGTGGCTCAAACATGGGAAGGTGGGCCCTGGCCTGCCAGTCACTTACCAGTATAGCAGGCCTTAGTTTCAGCTTCTGAAAAACAGGTTTGTGACAGATGAAATAGCAAATGACAGAGGGCTTTGTAAATTGTAATTTGTCAGATAAATTTTGAATGTACTATTTTAAAAATATTTGCCTGTTAAGTGGGTTGTTGAGTTTTACTTAATTTATCATTGTGCAAGATGCATCACAATCCAGATTTAGAATACTTGTGTTAAAAGAAAAACTTTATACAAATAGAATTTAACAGAGCAAGGAATGATTCATGTATCACCTGCAGCACCTCAGTCAGTCCCACTTCCAAATTTATAGACCAAAAATGGCATAAGGTATAGCTTGGTTAGTTACAGCTGGGTGTTCACTTTACATGAGCACATGACGTGACCAGTTGGGCACGTGCCACTGACTAAAGCTTGCCTGCTGTGACTAAGATCTAGCTCTTTCTTACAAAATCTACCCCTAAACTGGGCTGGCAGTTAGTTGCAAGTACTAAGTTAGGCTATAGTTCATGATACAAGGACTCAAAGCACCAAGGCACTCTCAAGTCAAATACAGTTTAACACTTGCATCACTCCTAAATGTTCCCTGGTTTCTCTCTGCAATCAATCCCCTCTCTTGCCTGTAGCCTTTGTCTTTCTAGGTTGGCCTCTTCTAGAAATTCGTGTAAACAGAATCACAAAACATACTATTTTGTCTGGTTTCTCTCCCTTAGTAAAATGTTGTGGTTTATCCAGATTGGATGAGTCAGAAGTTTACTCCTTATTGCTGAGTAGTAATTAACTGCATAGATAGAATACATATTCTGCTTATCCATTTCAGTTGAACGTTTAGCATGTTTCATTTTTAGCTATGAGGAGTTATGCCGCTGGCCATCTGTATGAAAATCCTTGTATCCACCTATGCTTTCATTTCTCTTGAGGTAGATATCTAGGGTAGAACTGCTGGTTCATCTTCAATGTTTTCCAAAGTGACTGCACAATTACTTTCGCACCAGCCATTTATGGCTTTCCAGTTTGTCCGCAACCTCATCAACACTTGTCACTGCAAATCTTTTCGACCGTATCCATTCTAAGAAGTAGGCAGCGGTATTTTACCATGGTTTAAATTTGTACTTTCTAGTAGTTCATGAGCTGAACATCTTTTGATGTGTTTATTTGCCCTCAGCATCTTCTCTGTTGCAGGTCTACTCAAATCTTGTGCTGTTTTAATTTTTTTTTGCTTTCTTATTATTGAGTTGTAAATATTTTTCATATAATCTTTATACAAATCCTTATTAAATACGATTTACAAATATTTTCTCCTGGCCTATGACTTTTATTTTCCTTTTCTTAATGGTATGTTTTAAAAACTACACTGTACAATTTTTGATACTCAGTGTAGTAACTATTTCATTTGTTGTTCACATTTCTTGTATCTTTTCGTTTATTCACTTCTCTTTCTGAAACAAGGTCTCACTATGCAATCCAGGCCATCACATTCACTAGATAGCCCAGGCTGGCCCTGAACTGGTGATCATCCTGCCTCAGCCTCTCAAATGCTTGTACCACCACACCTGGTTTGCTTTTTATCTAGCAAATCTTTGCTGAAGCTGACAGAGGTCTCTACAAAGAGGTCACAAAGATATTCTGTCTCCCATAAGTTCTGTCCTTCCACATTTAGGTTTATATCCCATTTCTACAATATGTTCCTTAATGGAGAATAAAACAGTACTGCAAAATGGTATCCTAAAAAATATGCCAAAGACTATATATGCTTATATGTCATCATATGTATACAAACAGAAAAGTCTAAATGGACATACACCAAAACAGCAAACAGGTACTTCTCTATTCTAAGGAGTTTTACCTTATTCTTTCTTAAAGGACACAGGAATAAAGTAAAACAAAGTACCTTTAAGACGCTTTAGAGAAACTGTATTCCCACCCAATGATTATGTTCTCAGTCATGAACAAGTTCAGAAGACAACATAAAAGGAAATGACAAATTTCAGGAGCACGGTAGCCAACTGTCAGGTTCCATGAAACCAGAAGAGAAAGGACAGCAGGATGTCAGAGAAGGGGGCCACGGGGACCTAGAAGAGTGGCAAGGAAGGAAGAGTTGCGCTAAACCACCGCTGAGGATAAGAAACATCTGGGCAATCTGGCTGCAGACTGAGTTCATGAAACATAAAATGCTCAAGAATGAAGCATGAATTTGGTTGAATTTATAAACAACATTTAGGTTTTTTTAAAGAATTTTCTTTTTCTAAAGAAAACACTTTAAGAGGAAACACTGGGATGTTCTAGGATACTAACAAGTCTCATATGTTGTGTTTTTAAGACAGTGGCCAGTTAATAAAACTTAATAAATTACTATGAAGTAATTTAATTGTAACTATGACTGGATGATTCCTGTTTTTACCAGGGACATTTGTCCCTCTAATTTGGGCCAAAGAACTTCAGATACAGACTAGATCTTCTCTCTAAACCAAATGCACTAAGCAGTGTACTTACTTGCAAGGTTACTTCAAAAGCTATGGAGCTAATGCTTACTAGGTGAGTACCTCTGAACGGAACAGTGAGCTGCCTCATACTGATGAATTTTTAATTCCTGTTTCTCCGGATCACATACTCTGTTTTCCAAAGAAATCTCCAATCCACAAAAGAAGCAGAAGAGGGGCCGCAAGGTGAGTGTACTCAGCCACCTCCCTCCCAATCAGCCTACTTCCTGCAGCTGCAGCTGACAAGAGGTTCTCCGGATTTTTCTGGCAAAAGTCAGATGACTTAGGACCACAAAATCCTGCAGCCTCCTTAATCCCTGGGCACTTCCTTGTGCACCAAAAATATTGGCATCTGTCCCTACTATAGCCAAGGTCAATACAGAGAGCAGGAAAAAGAATTTAAAAATGAAATACAGTAAGAGATGACACTATGCCCCCTAGATTTTTCAAAGACTGATACTCATAATAAGTATTAATAAAATGTATACAATGCTTATGTGGTAGCAGATCATGGAATCTGCAGAAGAAAAGTAGGAGTGAATACTGTCATCTCCATTTTACAGGAGAAAACGGAGGCAAAGTGAAGGAAAGGACCTGGCTCAAGTCAAAGTCACTACTCTAAACCAGTGTACTCTGAGGTCAGCTCTTTAAGTGACAACACTATCTCCACTGTCCTGCCTTCGTAACTGAAACTGCATGGCAAGGGGTGGGAGTGGGAGGTGGGGGGTGTCTGGAGACTGAACCCAGTGCCTTTGCGCTGAACTACATCCACGGTCATTTTACTTTTTTATTTTGATAGGATCTCACTAAGCCCCTAAGTTGCCCAGGCTGGGCTGGACCTTGCTATCCTCCTACTTCAAACTTTCAGGGCTCTGGGATTACAGGTGTACCACCAGGCCCAACTTGAATGGCATTTCATGGGTTTCACAGAGTAAAACACCAGTCTTGTTTCAGACAACCTCTTCCCCAAATCCTACTATATGAAACAACCTCTCTCGCATTCATTTGTCTAAATCTCTCTGTATTCTATTTTTTCACTGTACTCAAGCACCCATTTCCTTAACATCTGTAGATCATTCAACTCCATCCGCTACAGTAACTGGGGTTACTGATCGCTAAGCTGCCCGTGATCATAACGGCCTAGACTACCCACAGAAGAGCCCAAACACACCCCCGCTGTGCCCACAGCCTAAGGGAAAAGTGGCCCCTTCCTCTCCTGCACCCAGGGAGCTGGCAACAGAGGGCGGCTCCCCTTGTATCCCCCACTCCTCTCCAAAATCACCTCTGTGATGAAAAGACAGCCAGATGCCTTCAAAATCAGTATTTTTCAAGGAGAAATGTACATAGCAGCACAACCACACTGACACTTACTTGACTTTAAACAAGACACACAATTCAAAACAAGCATTGCCCAAGAAATGAAACACCGAGCAGCTTTTTTTAATTTTATTTTAAAGACAAAAGAATGGAAACATATGAACCAGAAAAGCCATAAACAATACAGAAAATACAAAGTTATACAGAATATAGTAGGGAATTAGAACTGGATGTTGTATTACATAGTTATTTTCACACTAGTTAACACAAAAACATTAAAGGAAATACCAAATTATAGATAAGATAGTAGGGGATTTGCACTGGATGCTGTATAATATAAAGTTATCTTCACTTCTGCTAATACAAAAACGACTGAGGAAATACAGAATTATAGAGAACATAGAAGGGAATTAGCTCTGGATGCTGTCCTACATAATGTTACCTTCATCTTTGTTACTCAGGTTACACAGATGATGGCCCTTTTGATCAGTTCGTTTTTTCTCCTCCCTCAT
>PVLD010026112.1:0-22674 GCA_004027595.1 Dinomys branickii | reverse complement strand
TGTCTGACTAAATTTGCATGTCTGTATATGGGTCCATACATCTACAATTCGAAGATATCAATGGATAAAGCAACAACTACTGTTGAGACCATATCACCTTGTCTATAGATTAGTTGTGATTGTACTATTTTCTATGATAATGGGTGTCTGTTTGTCAATATGTTTTTATACTTTTATGTTTCTAAAATAAAAAAAAAAAAATAAAAATAAAAAAAAAATAAGAATATCACCTGTGATATAGCCAAATGTCACTAAGGTTTAGATACATACCCAGACGCATATCACTAATTTTCTTACTGAAAACTTTTCAAAGTGAAATAACTGAGGAAGAAGCAAAATTTAGAAAAAGTCTATAAACAACATGAAATGAGAGAGTTTAGAAGACTTGAGCCTACAGTGTGTAACCTGGGATTGTGTTCTCTAACAAAGTGAGTCTATGCCAAGGCACAGGCTGTATCTTGCATACTACCTAAAGAAATCAAGTTGGAATTGAAAACAACTGTTTATAAAATTCCCGGCAAGGTTAGGTGTCCCTGTCTATGCAAGGCCTGTTTTTTTTTTTTTTTTTTTTTCCTGGTGGTTCATGGAGATGTAGCTGTATCAATGCTGACCTAACAAAAGGCTGTATACTCCTCCCTCATACCAGGATAACATTAAAACAAATCTATGCCAATATCAGGATAACATCAAAACAAGTCTATGCCTACTACACACTGTGTTATAAAATATCCCTTCTTAATTCACATTAGTTGTCAGGAAAACATAGTAAAAGAAATCCTTTATGATTTTACGGTGGGCTTTGTTTTCGCCAAAGCTTTTCAAAAATGATGTTGTGCAGATTACCATCAATGGGTAGGCGTTCTTTCTAGCAAATAGTCAATGAAAGTCTAGGTCTATACTGCTTAGGCTGTGGAAACCAAGAAAACTTTATGTTGCTTCCAAAAACATCCCTTGAGTATATATTTGCATCTTAAGCAATATTAAAATGGTAATTTACCTTCGATTGTTATACTGAAATCACCTTAGATTATTTCTCCTTTGTATCCAAAACTAACTTCCACTTTAGAGATTCTATATTGGCTACAATTTCTCATACACTAGAAGTGGCTTGAAGGTAGCTGCCACATTAGAGTTGGGAGTAATCTCTTCACGGAGCACATATTCTCTAGTAATTGACTAGATTGTCTCTCTTTACTATTACCAGAATGTTATCTATAGAAAAACTGTTTTGAGCTCAAAGTATACATAAAATTTGGTATCCTACTTGTTTCGTTTAATATTTTATTGGAGGAATTTTCCATGTCAGTAAATTTCTATAACATGATATTGAAAACATGATTTAAAGGCCACATGATCTTCCTTTTATGTTGTGTAAATACAGTACCCTGCAATGTAGTTAACCATTTCTCTACTGCAGGGCATTTCAGGTGTTCCTCATATTTCACTGTTATAAATATCAAAACAATGGTCAATTTATATATGTATACACACACATCATGTATAGAAGTCGCATTGCTAAGGTATGCATAATTAAGTTGAAATTGTATTCCAGAATACTTCTATTACTTTAAACTCAATTGCCAGTATGTGGATTTGTCTGTCTCACTTAATTGTTGTGCGCTAATATTTTTTAAATGTGCTATTATAAATTTAAAAACAATATACAAGTCATTCTTTTTGCATTTATTCAAATACTAGTGACTGGAACTTTTCATATATTTTATTAAAAACTTAACAAAACCTACTTTCCTGTCTTCTGAACAGCTTTTGTGACAACTGGCCACTTTTCCTTTGGAAATATGGCACAGTCCAGCACTATCTGCAGGAGCACGCTGACTACGCATAGGCATTGTATAGAACATTCAGTCTCATTGCTTTGGCCTTGTCATAAATTTGAATAACTAGAATTAAATGTAGCATTTTCTTGGCTATTGGGAAAGTCTAGAGCTTTCAGTTTACAAACCTTATTTTCTCATCTGTTTTATAGTTTTTACTATTTGGGTACTAGATACCATAGGTATTAAACTATATTGAACTGTTTTATTCCAGTGCAATTATATACCCAGGGTGCTGTGCAAAACTGTATGTCTAAAAGCCAGTCAATTACTTCCACTTAACAATTAGTTATAGTTCTATTTTTATCACAATGACATTGTAATAATTTTAAATCTAGAAATAGGCCATGCTGTGTAATCTATATCCTTCATTACATGCAAATAAATCCATGCAAAAGAAACAGAAATCCAGATTACTCTGGAAGTTCAGGTTGGCAGAAAAGAGAAAAAGCTATTTTAATGATGATGGTAATGGAAAGCAATAATGTTCAAATAGTTCAGAGGCTACTGTGACTATAGACATACAACTCCCATTAACTGCAATTGGAGTTAAACCCATGTAATGATAACGAAATAAACCCCTAAATACCTTTCCAATTGAAAAATAAGCAAACATACTCCAGGAAACAGTGTGCTTTTGTGTGGAAAATACAGTATTGTAATGGAGATGCAGAAATTATTTTCACATTGATATTGCTGAGGGTATGATCCTGGTATTCTTCCTAGGCTTAGGGATGTATGCCTACTAGAAGTAACGTCTACACAAAGAATGCCTTTCATTTTCTCGATGCTTAACATTCATTATGTTATTAAAGGAAAAGTTTCAATAGTTGCACTGGATTTATTAATTCAGTAACTTGTTATCAGCATGAAACTTGGCTGTGCTAAGAGAATAACAAATTATATTTTATAAAATTTCAGTAGTGAGATTAAAATCACTTTTCTGTATTTCACTTTGTTCTTATCCTCCCTGCCAGGTAGTAACTCTACTCTTTATCATTATTATCAACCTCATAAATTTCAAACTATCAAGTCTTATAATATAAAGGTACATTATCAAACAAACTCAATTATAGTAACTTTAGGGAGACTGAAATACATGATAAAAGTTAAAACAAATAGTACCATAACATTACTTCAAGGCATTAAAAATTTAATCCATATTAAGCTAAAAATGTAGTAAAAATTACTTTTACCTACCATAAACAATATTTTCGTAATGTACAACAAATCTCTTAGGATTTTAAATAAGTATCATTTACATAACTGAAAATCTGATTATTTCAGAGGATTTTAGAAAAAACATAAAGCAGAAAAATCAGTGTATTATTCAGTAGTCCAACTGCCACAGCACTTGTCATGGCTTATATCTGGACTCAATGTCAAAGCAAGTGAGTATTTTTCTTAGTGTCCGTGGCTTTGTACATCGTACTTGCTTCTTTACCAATATGCGTGGGTCCTCAAACAAACACTCTATGAGGCTGAAAGTCTGATGAGGATATATGCATTTTTGGACAATATGGAAAATGACAAAAAAATACGATAAATGTTGGAAAATAGAGGGAAAAGCTCTCAAGATTATGTAAGTGAAATTTATGTTGAAGAACAAATGGCAGAAAGCACACAATCTGTTAACTGAACTGTTCAAGGTGTCTATCACGGTAGCTTACACATAGCGGTTCTTAAAAACTATTGATTAAGTAATCACCCAATCACTGGCAATGATTCAGGAACTGATCCTTCAATTCATCTTCAGCTATACTACTTACACAGGTGATATATTTTACCATTAACACAAGGAAAGGCTTCCTTCTGTCTACCCTTCCATGTACAAATTGTTACCATGCAAACTGTGTTGGGTGCCATAACAGGTACCTTTATAAGCTGATCAGAAAGGATAAATATACCCAAAACTGTAAAATGGAACTATGTGCCTCTTGTAGCACCTATCACAGTCTAAGTACACTGGAGATTCAGAGTAGAAAAATTTCATAGTCATTCAGTCCAGGAATTAGGGCTCAGGGAAAACTTCATCCCAATTAGCCTCCTATAGGGAGGTGGGATTTCAACAGAAAAAACCAGAAAGACAGCTATTAGTTTTGGATTAGTAGAAAAAGTGAGCTTTACTTCCTTATATTGATGACCATTCCATTAAATTATTTCTTCCTATGGGGAGGGCATGACAGCATGAAATGTAAGGAATGTAGAAAGAGGTCACTTTAATTTTAATTCTATTTAAAAAAATAATCTTGAAGCATTTACATAGAAGAAAACAATTCTGCTTTCTAAGAAATAATCAGCAAAAGTAGGACTTTCTGAAATAATCTGCTGAGGCTCTGGTCGTGAAACTCATATTGCACTATCAAGAGCGACAGTAGAAGAGCTGAGGAAGATACAGATTACATCGCCCTGGGCCGAGAGGGCTTGGCAGGGGGAGAGACTGGTAGCCTTTTGAGTTGTTGCAGAATAAACTAGCTGTTAAATGGTACTGGGGCTACAGGGTCAATTCATTACTACTGCCTTTCATTGCTGTGGCTTTCTATTCTCTCATGGCTTGGAATCTGTGTGGCTAAGACCAGTAGCCATCAGTCCTTCTTTATCTTTGATCAAAGGATGGTCAATCCTCTGTCATATTCAGTGTCAGTTGTTTGCGATCCACCTGAGCTTTATTGCTGCTATACAGATATTACCTGTCATAATTTCTGAATCACTCTGAGACTACATATCTACTCTGTTTTGTTTTTAACATGTGCAACCCATCTCTTAGGTCGAGGCTACCTATTTCTTGCTAATGATGGGAGTTACACCTTCTCGTTTATGCATACCCACATACTCTGGGAGGCAAACAGCTGACTGATTTTGGTAGTAGAGAAAAAATGGCAGTCCTTCTCCCTGTACAGTGTCTTCATCTCTCACAGACCCAGAACTTAGAAATATACCACAGCTTAAGAATGTGAGGATGGACGATGCTTAGCCCACAGCTTACAATGCAAGCGCCTATAGACAGGTGTTTCCCATTAGCAGTGTGCTGAATTACTGAACCAGTTGTACGGACGAAAGCAATGTGTGTGGTTAATGTTATAGACAATGTAGCACCCGCCACTGCCATTGTTTTAAAATATAAACTCTCCCCTAAGATAGGAGCAAGTCAGCAGTTATTTTTAATATGAGCACAGCTTTTCAATTTCATATTCATAACTGAGAGAAGTTACTTCATGATTTTAATGTCTAGTGCAACCTATGTACAAAATGAGTGCCAGGCCCAGCCTATAGGTAAATAAAACTGACTACCTTTTAGCAACTTATATAATAAACCCCAAAACACCACTTCTGATTTTTAAATCTGTTGTAACAAAGCCAGTCCTCACCTCACCCCCCTTTCTCTCTCTCTCTCCCTCTCTCTCTCTTTATCTACATGTCTGTTTTTCCATGTTTTTGCAGTATTCTATGTACCAGTGAAACCATAAGTAGCCTCTATGTCATAATGGGAATAGATAAAGGATAGAACCTACATAAACTGAAATAATATGCAGTCAATATAAATTATTATGTAGATCTATTTGTACTAGAGAGAAAGAGAACCATGTTATAAAGTGAGACAGAAAAAGTGAGAAGTTACAAAAAATTATGCCATATTCTTATTTTGAGAAAAATATAATTTATAATATAATTTCTTAAAGTTTGAAAGAATGTATGGTAATAAAAACAGTGGTTATCTCTGAATGTTCTGTCACCAGTCTAGGCTGGGAAAGTTCACTCAAGACTTGGGACAGCATGGCCGGGTGTGGTGGTACATGCCTGTAATCTGAGCACTCAGCAGGCTGAGGCAGGAGGACTCGAGGCTAGCCTGGACTACATAGGAAGTAGAAGGCCCACCTGAATTACAGAGCACCAAGTTTCTGTCTCAAAAACCAAAAAAAAAAAAACAAAACAAGCAAAAAAGATTTGGGCAGACTGAAGAAAAGACAGAGAGCTGTAGGACTATCTCACATGCGTTTACTGTCTCAGCAGGATGGGAAGCTACACTGCGAAGTTCTACTATCTTATATATGATATTACACAAAGCCAGCAAGTTGCTAAGTCATATAACACAGACTACTGTGCTTGTTTACACATTCTGTGCGCATATGCAGGCTGCACAACATACACCGACTCGCTAAGAAATGGAAGACCTAGGCAAAAAGCCTGAGCTTGGACACTACCCTCACCAAACCGGTGGGACCATATTTTTTTTCCTCTTAACATTTTTCACTAATACCTGAACTTTGGTATGAAGTGTGATGAATCTGCCTAATTGGGAGACAAACACAGATAGGATATTAAATTCTCAGTCTTCAACTACAAAGCACATATTGTTCTCAATTTAAAGAGAAAATAATCTAGGATTCATTAATCTTTGAATTAATTCCCTGTTGATTATACCATCACTATGGATAGCATAATATACAGAAATAAACGACAGCAATCAGATGCTGCTTCACTATCATGCTAAACTAAGGACTATAAAGCGTCCCCCAGCGGCAAAAAGTAGTTTTAGAGCATAAGTAAATTTGTCTTCACACAGTTATCATTTATAAAGCTATTTCATAGGTCTTAGATTCCAAATTTCAAAAGTTCAAGTATTAAATGGACTCTCTTCAAAAGACTGACTCACTTCAAACAGATGAGTAGAAGTCCAAAAAGATAAGCAAGTACGCCATCGTATCATCTGTAGACAGCCTTGCTTCAACGATAAAATCATTTTTGGCAACATTCTGTTCACAAAGATTCATTCAAATACAGAAAAAAATAAAGAACTCTGTCCTACGGAGGTAAGTGATGCTCATGCATTTTCAATAAGACATGAATTCTGGGTCGTGCTTTCCAATATAGTACAGGTGTGTGGAGGCAGGGATGGGAGAGTTGGCACCAAACGTTATTTTTTTCTTTACCATCATTTATACTACGATAGGGTAAAGCTAACTTATGTAGTCTCTGAACTTACTAATGCAGGCCATTTTTTCTAACTCATTATTCCTCTCTCTTGTTTATATATTTGCCAAATGAATCTTCCTAAACAACAACTTCCTCACCTGCAAAATAGATGTAATAATAGTACTTGCACTAAGGTATTAACAGGACTAAATGAGATAATCTTTCACAAAGTGGAAACTGTACATGCATGCATGCACACAAACACACACACACACACACACACACACACACACACACACACACCCATTAATGAGCCTCAAGTGGAAAGCTGTCTCCACTTAAAATATATATCCATGATTTAGTGTTACAGATAGGTCAAAGTTCTGAGTGTGGCCACATGGGTTCATATCTTTGCTCTTAATAGCTATGTTTTGCTCAATTTAAATTCCTTTTTGAACTTGAAATGATATTAAACAAATATCTAACAGAGTGGTTTGTCACTTTTGGGACAGGGAGATAAGATGCAAACATATGTTTATAAAAGTCCTTTTCAGATTAAACTACGAAAACAAAGACTTAATAAAGATCAGCTGGGAAATCAGAATTTATCAAGGTTCTGACTTTTTATTTCACAAGTCATCATGTGCTGGAATGTTTTTATACCCTCGGGAAGCAATGAAAATCTTTCATAACAACTTATTTATTTTTTCTTATTGTCATCTGTTTGGTATAGAAATGTTGCCAGACTTCTTTCTATTACTTCTCTGTTTAAGATTCCAGTTGTCTGGACAGATTTGTCCCTTAGGGTAGAAAGAGATTATTTCTAGACAATCCAGCTTGGCTTGAATGATGCACATAGTAAAACTGGTCACTCCGTTTTTCCCCCCAAGGACAACAGATTTAGCAGGCAACCTGATGCCCTTTAATTTGGTTTCCTAAGTAGCCTACTGTCTGTGAACAGGAGCGGCCTTTTTGTCATAATCAGAGTCTGTCCCAATTTAGAGCATAGTTCTTTCTGTTCAAAAGCAAGCCTGATCTATTTCTTGAACACTATGTGCCTGGCATCGTGTTATAAGGATACAGAGGCAGGTGCTATGCAGTTAGTGTGGCTTTTTTGTTAGAAAATTAGTTAGATGGATATGGATATGTGTGATGCCTTCCTTTGTACCTTGTTGAAGAGTTCTCTTTGATTCAGCTTGATAATCTATATTTTATTAGATCCCCTAATATTAAAATTAAAAGTCCTAGCCCTTTACCTCAATATATCTCACTCCAATGGGAGTACCACATAATAACAATGTAGTGACAGTCAGTACAATGATTAGTGGGATACTCTTCTGCAGCAAGGAAAAGTAATCCTCAAGCAAGCCTTGGGGAGGGCATCTGGAAGGCTTTCCAGGACAGTGATGTTGTTGTCTATCCAAGGCTGAGGAGGAAAAGTAAACGGTAGGAAAAGGAAACACTATGATGAGGAGGAAAACTGTGTGTGACTACAAGCTGATAAGTAGTGATTAGGAGCAAGGGACTATAGGCAAACACAGATTAAATGCATGTGCCCTTTCTAGGCTCTTGAATTTTAGATGTACCATAGGGAGTGGAATTAGAGAATAGTGCAATTTGGAGATCATGTAGTAGATGAACATGAAAGAGGACAAGATACGAGTTAGAGATTAACTAGACATGAGGGATAGAAAAGGAGTCCAACATACTGTCAAATTTCTAGTCTATATACTTAGGAGAAGGGTGGTTGTATCTAATAAGACAGGATATACAAGAGGAGGCGTTGCATTCAAGGCAAAAAAAAAAAGATGAGTACAGTTTTGAATCTGTCAGGTTGGAGATGCCTTGAAAATATTTGCGTGGATCTAACCAGCCATTAAATTTTACAAGGCTGAAGGTCAGAGAAGCCTGGAAAGAGTAAAAGTGATTTGGGAGACCCATGATTTGATGCAACTGAATTCAACACACAGGAAAGTACAAGGAGAGTTTGAGAACAACTGCATATACTTACATTAAAATCTTTTATTACAGTAAGAGGCACACTGCCGTTAATCCCCCTCACAATACTCTGCCTTGCTTCGAGAACACCTATCCCATTGATCTGGTCATGTCTTGAGGCAGTTCTCAGAGTCCCCTTTTGTAACTTTAGTTCTGCTCTTATGGCCTCCTGAATGTCCTCCACTGATTCAAACATTTATCTTTCATAGTCACTGTGCCTTTGAGGAAGAGCCAGAATTCTCATGGTGCTAGAGCCAGTGAAAAAGACAGTGAGGGCACAGCACACCCTCATGTTCTCATGAAACTACATTTCTGTCGGATGACACTTGCCAGTAGCCTTCACTATGTTTTTCTGTCATACCTCTTAAAGATACTCATGAAAGAGGACTTCTAGGACAGCTTCAGAAAATGGCAAGAACATTTTCCCCCACTATGGCAGAGCGAGGCAACAGCATTCATGAAGTTGTCAGAAGATGCCCACTGGGATCCATGAGTAATCAGAAAGCAACTTGAAGGAGAAGCTCATCAGTGACTTGCAGTGTCAGCAATGCTGAGAAAGAAGCAGGTCCACTACTACATCCTGGCATTACTTAAAGCTGGGGTCTTGTGAGCACGCCATCTTAGAAAAGAATCTGACCCTCCTGAGCGAGAGGCAGAGTACAGCAGCGGCAGAGTGCAGCAGCTGTAGTTCGGCTGCGGGGACTGGCACCCAGCCTAGCACTCACTACCCAGTGCCCACCTGTCCTAGCTCTTCCCATGGAGATCTGGAGCCCAGTAAATGAGATGTTCACAGGAGGGGGTTTCCTCAATTTAGAGCAGTAAGAAAGGGACTGGCCAGAGAACCACTCAGAGAGCAGTACCTAAGTATCAGTGAGCCCTCGGGACAACAAGAAAAAAGAGCATGGTCAAGACAGTGATATAGAAGCAGGACATGAGCAATCTGTGGGACAGTGAGTCACAGGGGTGTGCACCAGCTGTGCCTGGTGTTACCTGTGGGTCCCGAGTGGACACTGTCCCACAACCCTCTGCAATCGCACCATCCTTTGTGCCCATGTAGTATCTCACCCACTACCCGCTTTCTAGGTGCCACAAAGATATTGGTGTCTGTGTGAGTCCTTCCTATTTGCTCCCAAATTCCAAACAGAAGGGACTCTTCCCCACCAAGCCCTCAATGCAACTGTGTCCGTGGGCTGGAGAGAGACTATTTCAGAGGTGCTGACAGAGAGTTTCTTTTAAGCAGAAAGCCAAAGAGGAACAGTAGTGTCAGAAGGTATTGAAAAGTACACTCACCCAGAAAGGTGTAGAAGAAGCAGATATAAACAGCTTCAGGAACTACTACAGGAGCAAGAACACAAAGATCAAAGAGTCCTTCCAGGTGCTCTCCTTACTCCTTACATAATTGAAGAGGTCCAGTTGTAAGACAAACACAAAAACCCTCAAGCGAGTCATGCTCACAAGAGTGCAGCTGAAACCTAAAGGTGCTTTCTGCAGAGATAACAAGAAGCAGGCGTCAGGATCCACTAGACTCTCTGGCCCTTTTACTCAATGGTAGGCAAGAGAATCAGTCATGGGAGGGGAACCAGCTCATGAGCTGTTTTTCTAGCCAGGACCACAAAGGACTGGAGCTCAGCTCCTTACAACTCCTCCGATACAAGGTCTCTCTGTTTTGAAACTATGGGGAAGAGAATACTGGTTGAACTCAGACTGAAATTTAAATAGAACTGAGAGGAATCTTTATTTTTGTGTATTGGTTTTCTTTTCTTTATATTTCCAAGTGCTTCATAAGAATTCATCAGAGCTTTAGTTTGTATAGTATCTTTCATGGCCATGTCAGGTTAAGCCTCATCAAATATTGTGTATAGAGGATTCAAGCACAAACTATTTAAGAGCATATTAATTGGTTCTAATCTTTTTATGGCTTCTCCATCTCCAATTATATTCCCTCTCTCCTTCTCCTTCTCCTTCTCCCTCTTCCCCAAGCCCAGAACAACCTCACAGAGAAACTTACAAACCATCCTCCTTCAACCTTCATTCCAGTCACAAAAATATCAGCAGAATACTACCCTTTCACTCTTTGCTTTGCTGTTCTCTCTTCGTTTTTCTTTCCATTTTCTGAACCATTTTCTTCCTTTTCTACATAATTTCTCCTTCCCTCACTCTTTACATACGAGCATATGCATCAGGAATACTACTTCATGTTTTTCCTGGGTCACTGAAGAAAGTGTCAAATTATAAAAACAAGTTTTAAATTATGTGACTGACATGTGGTTGGTTCTGTAGATGTTGATATACTAAGAACTGGTCCTCCTTCCACAATGAAGTGGCCTGGGCTGAGCTTATTATACTGAACAGCTGATATGTTGCATGATCACCAAAACATAACCAAAGCCAAGGTTACATCACAGGGAGACATACACTACAGAAATCTCCACAGTACCAACAGTTTTTCCTGCCCTAAGAAATCTTCAACCTTCAATTAAAAAACCAAGAGTAACATGAGAAAATGAAGCAAAGAGATAATGTCAAAAATCTGTAACTCCACAGAAGTTGATATCACAGTCACTGAAGTGGAGGGAGGATCAGGCAAAGAACTCAAATCCAACTGGTTTAAATCTTTGCAGAGATAAAAGAAACTAATAAGAAAATCCTCAAGATCTTCAGTGAACTTAAATAGAATATAAATAAACAGATAAAGGATATCATTAATAAAGTGTTTAAAGAGCTTAATGAGGACAGAAAAGGAAAGGTGAGTGAACTAAAGAAGGAAATGATTATATAGTAGATCACATATTCAGTGATACACTAAAAATACAGGACACCTTGGAACTATGGAAGCTGGATCCAAAGCCTGCCAGACAACCCTCATCTTCAAAAAACAACCAAAATAACTACCTAAAAAGTATAGGAGCTATAAAAGGTCAGAAGAGGACACGGAAGGTAAGTTTATTCACTGAAATCATAACAGGAAATTTTCCAAATCAAGGGTAAGAATTTAATATTGATGTATATGAGGTATACAGAACCCCAAATAGCCATGACCCCAAAAAAAGTCTCCATGACAATTCACAGTCAAAATCTTAGAAATTCAGTAGAAAGAGAGAATACTAAGAACCATTATAGAAAAACATAACAATCTTTGAAAAAAGCAAGCCTATCAAAATAACAACAGATTTCAGATTTCTTACCACCAACCTTAAAGGCCAGAAGAGCATGGAGTGAAGTCTTTATGACTCTAAAATAAAACAACTGCTAATCAAGATTACTATGTGCTGCACCATTGTCCTTCAAAACTTGTGGATAAATGATGGAGACCACTAAAATGGGCCCTATGCAGGATTTAATATTAACCGACTGGCTTTTCATGTTTACCTGTGAGTTGTCTGAACCTTATGCACCTTATCTGGGTATGAGCAGTGGATTCATAGTAAATAAATCTCTGTGAGTCACTGGTCACCCTGAGGCCTGTATTGGCCTGTGAAGTTATGAAATCTCAAAGGACAAGATAAGACCACAGCTGAGGACATCCAGCTCCAATAACAACTAACTACAAGGAGGCTGCAGCTGCAGGCTCCACACTCCTACCGTAAATACCAACCTAAAGATAAGGTACTTCTCCTGATGGACATAACTTACTATTTGAGGAAATTCTCCCAAGCTCCTGTGAGATTCCTGTGTTTTCTTGAGTATCCTTCTCCTTTGTTTGAAAATCAAATAAATACAGGCTGCCCAGAGAAGTCTTTGGCTACCTCAGAGAATATTGAAGCTGTAAGAAAGTTAGTCCCTCCTGGAGCCCTGAAATCACTTCAATTGTCTTATTTATTTAAACCTCTGCTGTCCACTTGCTTGGGAGATTGCACACCTGATCAACCCACAATAACTAAGGGTTATTTAAACTGGGAGATAAATAAAGATTTTCCATACCAAACACAACCTGACAGAATTCATGACCACCAAACCAGCATTTCAGAAACTACATAAAAGGGTCCTAAACAGAGACAGGAGACCTATATTACCAGAGAGCCTAAAGAAAAGAATATTTCTAACAGGAAAAATATTTAAACAAAAAGGGATCAGTGCTGGAAAAAAAAATGTAATGAAATAATTTGTTAAATACCTTTCAGTAATACTCAATGCTAATGGTTTTAACTCCCCAAATTAAAACACAGACTGGCAAACTGGATCCAAAAGATAAAAGAACTACAACTATATTTTGACAGCAAGAGAAACTTCATACAGAAAGAAACACATAGATGAAAAGTAAAAAGATGGAAAATGATATTCCTTGTGACTAGAGCCTAAAAGCAAACAGAAGGAGCTATCCTATTTTCAAACACAATGAAGTTCAACCCAAAACTGATTAAAAGAGGCCACAGAAACGATACATACTGGTGAAGGGAACGATTCAGCAGAAAGATGTAACAGTTCTCTAAACCAAAAACTATTCACTGTAAAAGGTCAGATAGATATCAGTGCAGTCATAGTAGGGATTTCAACATCCCACTCTCACAAACAGTTCAACCACACAAAGAAAATCAAACAAATACCACAGTTGAACCCCACCACTGAACAAATGGACTGTAGAGATATCTGCAGAGTATTTTATCTAAGTACAGCAGAATTTTATTAACAGCATATGGAACTTTCTCCATATAGACCATGTCTCAGATCATAAAACATGGTTATTTAAATACAAAATAGTTGAAATCATATTGGATCCAATCATCCTATTGGATTATAACAGAATAAAACTAGAAATCAACAGCAAAAGATACCACATAAATTATGAAAACTTATGGAGATTAAATAATCACGGGTCATAGATAAAGTCAGGCATGAAATTAAAAAGTTCCTAAAATCAAGAGACAATGATAGTTCAATATGCCCCAACCTATAGGACATAAGGAAAGCAGTTCGAAGAGGAAATGTTATAGATGCTAATACTCATATTAGAAAAACACAGCAATCCCAAGTCCTGAAAAACAAGAACTATCCAAATCTAAATCTTATAGAAGAAAAGAAATGATAAATATCAAAGCAGAAATTAATGAAATTGAGACTAAAATAAAAATACAATGATCAATGAATGAAACTTGGTTCTGTAAAAGGATAAAAAGATTGAGAAACCCACAGGCAAACTTACCAGAAGGAAAGAAAAGATTTATATCAGTGCAATTAGAAATGAAAAAAAGGTGAAATCGCAATGGGTATCTCCAAACTTCAGAAGATTATAAAAAACTATTTTGAAAGCTGATATTCCAATAAACTAGAGAATATAGAAGTGAGTAAATTCCAAGACACAAGAGTTACCAAAATTGAACAATAAATATAAAAATCTTGACTAAATCTGTAACAGGCAATGAAATACAAGCAGTAATAATAACTCTACCAACCAAGAAAAGACAAGGACCAAAAGAATTCATTCCTCAACTTTACCAGAACTTCAGGAAAGAACAAACATTAGCATTCTTCACCCTTTTTGCAATATAAAAAGTGAAGGAATATTACCAAAGCAAAATTCATTCCATAAAACTAGTATTACCCTAATAACAAAACTGGACTAGGACTGAGAGAGAGAGAGAGAGAGAGAGAGAGAGACAGAGAGACAGAGAGACAGAGAGAGACAGAGAGACAGAGAGAGACAGAGAGACAGAGAGACAGAGAGAGAGAAAGTAAAAAGAAAACGATAGTCCAATTTCCTTAATGAAACATAGAAGCAAAAATCCTCAACAATGCACTTACAAACAGAATGTAACAAATCATTACAAAGAATATGATCAAGATGGCTCCATTTCAGGAATGAAGGATGGATCAACATACATAAATCAAAAAATGCATGATAAATCCTATGAACAGAAGTAAAAATAAAAATCACATGATCATCTCAATAGATGAAGCCTCTGACAAAATTCAATGCCTTTTTCATTCCATTCATAATTTTAAAAAACCCTCATGAAAACAGGCACAGAAGGACCTTAATCTGATAAAACTCACTTATGACAAACCCACTGTCAACATCATATTCAATGGGAAAATACTGAAAGCATTCCCTCTAAAATGAGGAAAAAAATCAAGAGTATCTAATCTCATCACTCCTATTCAATATGATAGTCAAAACTTTAGCCAGAGAAATCAGACAAGAGAAAAAAATAAAAGGGGTATGTATAGGAAAGGAAGAAATCAAATTTTTATTATTTGTAGATGACATCCTTTACATAGAAGACCCAAAAACTCTACCAGAAGACTCTTAGAATTAATAAATAAGGGAGTGTAGATTGGTGAAACCACTGTGGAAATCAGTTTGGAGATTCCTCACAAAACTAGGATTACAAGTCCCACTTACCCCAGCTATTCCCCTTCTGGGTATTTTTCCAGAAGAATTAAAAATGTCATACCACAGTGATATATGTGCATCCATGTTTATAGCAGTGCAGTGTGTCACAGCTAAATCTTGGAAACAATCCAAATGCCTATCAACTGAGGAATGGATTAAAAAAGATGTGTTATTTCTATACAATGGAGTATTATTCAGGTATAAAAAAAGATAAATTCGAGGCTTTTATAGGTAAATGAATGCAACTAGAGACCATACTCATCAGTGAAATAAATCAGACCTGCATGTATAAACATCACATTGCCTCCCTGGTGTAAGAACATGAAAGAATAAATAAAATGCAACAAGTACAATAGATAATAAGAAAGGGAAAAAAATTGCTCAAGGAAAGGAACAGCTAGGATGAGGGAAAGAAAAAAAAGAAATTACTAAGGCATTTTATAGGCAGCATAACTCTACTGCTGGTGTCTGATGATCTGATGGTTAGTTGAGGGGAGGAGAATAGTTAATGATTAAAAGTTTTTTTAAAAAATATTTTGACCAATTTTGCATGCTTATATCTGGTAATCTGAGCAATTTATGCGATGATAGCAATTTGCAGTATAACAACCAGTGGTGAATTCCTACAGTCCTGTCTAGTGAAACTATGTATTGTCTCTAATGTTCTTTTAAATTATTATTTTCTTATTCCCTTTAATGACTTGATCAATCTTCTATTCTTATATCTTGTAATCTGAGCAACTTCGTTAAAGATAACAATATGTAATATAACAACTACTGATATAATCCCTATCATTTGGTTTGAAACCTCATATCATTTTTAATGTCCTTGCTTTGTTTTCCTTGCATTTTGCTATTCTTCTTTTGTACTATTGTCTTTAAAGTAAAATTTTTTTTAAAATAATAAATAAATGTATTACAGTGTCAGGAAAAAAGTAATATATAAAAAGAAATGGTGTTCCACTATACCACCAATGAACCAGGTGAGAAAGAAATCAGAAAAAAAATCCCATTCATAGTAGCTTCAAAAACATTAAATACCTAGGAATTACCCTACCCAAGGAAGTGAAGGATTTCTATAACAACTGTAGTGCTTTGGAATAAGGCATTAAAGAAGACATTAGAAAATGAAAAGCCATCTTCTGTTCCTGAAGAGACAGAAACAATACTGTCAAAATGGCTGTATTACCAGAAATGATTTATAGAAAAACACCAATAACATTCCTCACACAACTAGAAAAAAAAAATCTTAAAATATACATGGAACCAGAGGATATCCAGAATAGCCAAAGTAATCTTGAAGGGAAAAAAAAAGCAAAGCAGAAGATATTACAACCTCAAATTTCTTTCAAGTTATACTACAAAGTTATAATAATAAAAACAATATGGTATTGGAAAAAGGAAACAAATTGAGCAATGAAATAAAATAGAAATTGTAGAACAAAACGCAAGATGCTTTGGCAATCTCATTTTTGACAACAGGACCAAAAACATACACTGGCAAAAAGATAGCCTCTTTAACAAATGGTGCTAGGAACATTAGTTGTTTATAGGCAGAAGAATAAATCTAGAGCCACATCATTGACAAAAATTAAGTCAAAATGGACCAAAGACTTAGACATTAAAACAGAAACACTGAACCTGTTAGAAAATAAAATAGCTAGAACTCTTGCGCATATGCTTAGGCAAGGACTTTCTGAACAGAACCATTGCAGAAGAAATAATACCAAGAATCAGTAAATGGTATTATATCAAGCTAGGATAAATATCACATAGTTGCTCTTATATGAGAAATCTAAAATATAAATGATTTAAAGAGCAAAGTAAAGAGAAATGCTAGAAAACAGGGAGGTAGACTTTGTGGCAAAAGGAAAGAAATAAGAAGTAGGAGAAGGGAGGGAAGGCAGGACAGAAGAGAAATGCATTGTGTGTATGTATTAATTCCACACGATGAATGTAACTATCATACAGGACACAGATAAAATAACAATGAAAATAAAATAATAAAGAAAAATAAAAAAGGAAGTGACGAAAACAATGGGATAAATGTTTTTGAAGTGAAGGTGTTTTGAGGGGGATTAATAGCAATGTGTCTTTTACTGACGAACTTTTTAATTTAAATATTCACCATATATCTTGGTCACACCTTATATGTGGATGATGACTAAAACCTTGGACTATTGATACATAAGAGATGAGTTTGAAGAAAATAAACAGCAAATATTCTAAGAGGGGCTCAAACAACTATGAGAGCAAATAGTTTGAAAAATGGAATAATAATACATCTTACAGAAAGCTACAGTGAAATAAAGACAAAACCTATCAGATTTATAAACATGCAGGTAACTACAGACCTTAATGAGAACAATTTCAGGGGAAAAGAGGAGCAGAAGCCAAAGTTTAGAAGACTGAACAGTAAGTGACAGTAACGAAAACAACATGCACTGGCATGTCTCATGATCCCAAAAGAGGTAACATTTTCCTAGGGCAAAAACAGTTATCTCAGTTCGGTTTTCCTGCCATCTCAATATCACTTCTTGTTGAAACTGTTCTGCTTATATTTTATTCCTTAGGGCAGTGGCATCATAGGCTCCCCCAGTATGACCTTCACCAACTATGACCATCGTTTGGACTGTGATGGCCATCTGTGCCTCCGATGTGGCCAATTCTTAGACTGGCTCCTAACCAATATGTGGCATGACTTGTGATAAAAAGGTACTGCTCAGTATGGTAATGAACTGGTTAAAGAGAATTAGAAAAGAATGAACAGACACACAGAAACAAGTGAAGCTAATTTTGTTTAATATGTCCAGATTTAGTTTCAGTTCTAAAAGAGGCCAAGATTACAAAGACATTAGTTATATGATCTAATTTCCAGTATTGTGGACAATTTAATTTAAAACAATAGTTATGCTCTTTATGGCACTATTTATGAAAGTATGGTATGAAGTTTTATGTTTTCATTTTTATAGTTGTAGTAAAAATGCTGACACAGACATAGGCTATACCATTGTTTTGTAAGTAACTACTGTAATGATCACTGATACATACCATGTACTGTACATACCAATGTGAACGTTGGCTTGTTTCTATATTACCTAAAAGACACAAGACATCATGGTGCACTGTACTAATGAAAGTTTTGAAGATTTTTCACGGCTGCATCATCACAAGGGTGAGAAACAACTTCACATAATAAAATAGGTAAGCTGCATACATGAGCATCTGTGACAAAACAGTCAACACCATATTAATAATGTTTGCTGATGTACTGTAAGAATGTACTCTGTGGACTAACTTACAATTGTTTATTAATTCAAAATGGAATGGCAAATATGAACTACATAATTCTTCTTCTCCTAATTCTAAAAGTAAATGGATCAGTCATGTTATGAAGATTTCAATCCTAGCCTATCTCATGTAAGCGAGACAATTTTACAAAGATGCTGAGTTGACATCCTATTAAAACTGGGATTTGAGACTTGCCTACTGTTATGGTTTATATGAAATGTCCCTCAGAGACTGATGTATTGAGAGCTTAATTCCAGTGAATCAATGTGCACAGGTAGGTCCTAGCAAGGTGACTGGCTCATAAGAGCCCTAACCTCAGAAACAGATTTATTGACATGTTCATAGCTAAGTGGGCTATTAGGAGATGGAAGCTACATGGAGAAAAATAGGTCACTGGGGACATGACTCTGAGGGGCTCCCCCACACACACTTGTGGTGGGCAGCTCTGCCATGAAGCACTGAAGCACTGCCTTACCAGAGGCTGAGATGGAATGAAGTCAACCAATGGACTGAAATCATCAGCTAAAAATAAATCTTTTCTTCTTTAAATTGTTTATCTCATGTGTTACAGTGATGGAAAGTTAACACACTTACTGATTGAGTTTACACTCACTATACAGTCTGACAATCTTGAATTCTGCCACAAAACTTTGAGGTTATGAATACCATTTTGTCGAGTCTAAACAATAGGGACTGTTTGCATCAGTATCAATCTAGTGAAAATGTATAATTGGATCTCAAGCCAAATCTTTCTATTATTAAATATTGCACTGGTGGGCACATTAAGTGAATGTTATTTGCATTTGTTTTACTGTTGAATTAATATTAAAGCATGTGAAGTTCATGCCTATTCTTATATTTGTTGATATTTAAGTAACAATGTATATGTGCTGCCAAAGTGAGCACATGTTTAAATGACAATGCATTAGAAATAATGTTAAGACAATTACTGAACTCCAAAGATTCAGTTCTCTAAACTGGAACAACAGATCCCTTTTATTACGCATAAAATTTGAAAATAGTGTGCTGGTTAGGTTAATCACTACACTTTGGATTTTTCTGGTCGTTTTCCAGCTACCTTTCTGAGTAATCTTATTAAAGATACCTTATTCCCCAGATCAAAAGGCTGGAATGGATTTAAAATATGACTAACCTGGTTCAACCCAAATTTGAAGTGGTGAAAAACAAAAAGGCAAAACAGCAAGGAAAACTGTAAGAGTTAATGTTCAAAAGGACTTCAGAGGACTCAAAGATTAAAAATCACTGTAAGATAAGACATATACAGATAAAAGCAAACAGAATTCACACTATAGAAAGTAGCTCCAGGAAATTAGAATGTCCAAAAATTTGTCTCTAAAATTTGTGACAGCTAAAACAGTAGAAAAACTGTATGCAATATATCCTTCCTGGGTTTGTTGTTGTGTATTAAAATCCAGTTCCATTTACTCAGATTTTTCCCTATTCTACCACTTACCCTAGAATCTACTTGTCTGGCTCCATGAACACACATGCATATTCTAGAAAGTAGCTTATGGGCCCATGTTGTTTTCTCACCTCCTGTTCAATCCAATCCCTCAGTTAAAGTCCAGTTCAAGCCCCTTTAGTCTTCACTGATATTTCTCTCCTCTAGAATCCATTAGCACAAACTTGGGTGCCATATAATTCAGTTTTTAATTATAGTCAGCTTTACATCATTCACTATCACTTCATGTGCTGCCTTTCCAAGTGGACAGTACTAGGATGGCAATGTGTCTCTTGTACTTTATTAGCTTTCTCAATGCTCAGCAGTCATAAAATATAAACATGTTGGTTTTTTTTCTGAAAAAAAACTTTTACGAGTATTTAAATACATATAAAAATGTTATTTGTTCTTGTGGACATATTAGCATGGGATAATAGTTTGCACACTATCTTTTCAATATATATTCTTTTATATGACTTACTGAAGTAGCTCTAGAGATGGCTTTGAATTTTTAGGAGAATTAAAAGGAAAGGAGATATATATGGTTAGACTGTGAAGTAATACACAAACTGACATCTAGCAGCCCTCAGAGCTCTAGTGTTGACTGCATAGAAACAGACAATGACTTGAAGTGAAAGATGCTTCCATAGAAGGCTCTTTTCTGACCAATCACATTACAATCTCTTTCTGAGATGCTCTATTCTACCCTCAGCACTAGTTAGAAAATGCAATGAACATAAATATCAAAATTTCAAGACCACTGCAAGATTTGTATGTAGTGCTTCTGAAGGATTCTCTGTCTGGGTTATTGCACTACTTTTTGAAAGGTACTTCAATAGCAATACTTTCCTACAGATTAAAACAAACCAGATGATTTAGAAAAATTCAGTTTCTGTAAGCATAAAATTCATCCTTTTCTGTACGAATACAATAAAGTGAAATTCTGCTGAACTACAGGGTACGTCCCATGATGACTGTATGTAATGAACAGGCTTATCCCATGTCAGTATCACAGTCCTGACGTAAGTCTTAGAATTTTTCTTCCAGTCTCCTTTTCTAGGATCTCTCTGTAGCACATGCAATTGTTTTTCTTCCATGAAACTCTCTCCATTTGGCGTATATTATTTCATATTGAAACAATTTCACTGCCAAATGCTTTCTACTTCTGAGCTACTATCTTTACTTTGTCCCTGTGCATAAAATGCAGGGTTTTACTGTTTGTCTTTCCCCATATCATTTTATATCCTCACCATGAGCTCCTTTCTACTGGTATACTTGTCCGCTTGAAAAACTTGAGCTACTCTACCTCCTTTATACCCATGGACATCAAGTCTGTATTTCCTGAGCCCTCACATAGCTTCAATCACCTTTGGATATTTTCCCTGAAGTATTCCAAAGCTACCTCACACTCAAGATTCACACTGAACTGATTTCCTTTGATTTTCATTCTATTCTCTTCTTTTCATGGCTTTCTTATTTTGATTACTAGGGTCATATCATAGATTGACTTGTTCCCCTCAATTCATATGCTGGAGTCCTAAACTCCCGATACGTAAGAAGGAGACAATGACTCTTTCTAGGCATGGGAATGAAGTTAGCAGGGTGAGTGCTAAGCCCTTATAACTGCTTGTCCTCATAGCAAGGACAAATTCAAAAACAAACATACAGTAAGAAAGAATGCCATGGAAAGATGAGGGAACAGATCAGGGTGATGGTTTTACCAATAAAAGAATGTCAAATATTGCCAGAAAACTACCAGAAGCTATGTGAAAGGCCTCAAGTACATCTTTTCCTAGCACTTTCAGACACTATGGCCAGCCTTATACCTTGATCCTGGACTTTTAAACTATGAGCCAATAAATTTCTATTGTTTAAGTCACTCAGTTTATGATCCTTTGTTACAGCAGCTCTAGGAAATGAATAGAGCCATCATAAACCAAGTCACAAAACAGATAATCCTCCTTGATTCCTTCTCTCCTTTTACCCTAGTATCCAGGTACTCAGTAATTTCTGTGAGCTCTAACTCCTGATATATCCTTAGGTCTATTTTTTCATCATCTCCATACCACTGGCTTCAGTTCCATTCAATCAACCCAGGAGGTAATGTAATCATTCCACAAGGTACATCTGATCATGCCACTGTAAGTAAAAGCTTGAAACGGCCCCTCATAATTGATTCAGGGAAAAAAAAGAAAAAAGAAACAAATCAAACTCCTTATTAAACGCTGTTTCCATTCTCAGATCATGCTTCTCTTCAATTTTCCTACCCGAGAAACTCCTACTCATCTGTTAAAATTCAATTGGAGCCTTTATACTGTGATGGTCCTTATGCAATCTGTCTTCCCCACTTTACTGTGCACTCCATAAAGTCAAGAATGGCCATTTACCTGCTTTTTTGGTGTCTGAAATATAAATCACTTAGCAAACAATTTTTAAATGACTACACAAATGAACACAGTCTTTGATTTACCCTCAATCAAAGCAAAAATATTAGAACACAATATTCATTGAATAAAGTTTGTGTGTGTATGAAAACTCTTTTTCAGGTAAGTGAACTCAAATTTGATTGCCTTTTCTGGTTTATCTGTCTTTCATAGTTGTTCAAGATATATTACAAATCATTTCATTTTTCTGTGTGCTTTGAAGCCTCCCACATAAGAATTCTATTGGAGATTAGTTAGTTCAGTGGTCATTATAGGGCAGAATTAAGTTCATCTTTCTACTCTTCAGATCTTTAACCTTTTTTTAGGTCTGTCAACTCTTCTTAGATAGCTTGTAGGAGAATCAAAGGCAGTCAATTTGCTGTTACATCCATATAGTGACATAGGAGAAATGAAACACTA
>PVLD010026111.1:0-15924 GCA_004027595.1 Dinomys branickii | reverse complement strand
TTGATGCTGTTATTCATTTCAGAGTTCTTTTAAAATCCCTTATTAATTTCCTTTATCCAACCTACTTATTTGGAATTGTTTCTTAATTACATGTACTCCAGTAATACCTCTGAGTGTGCCATTTCTTTACTTACAAGACCTAGATGAATAAAGTAATCCAATCAGAAATTCACCAGTTGTATATGGGACTGTATAGTGCAACAGTGGCGCCCATAATCCCATAAACCCGTGAATGTATTATGTCACATGGCAAAGGGGAATTGCATTTTAGACAGAATTAAGGTTGCTAAATAACCGATCTCAAAATAGAGATATTACGTTTCTTGGATATCCAGCTAATCAAAGGGTCCTTAAAGTTAAGGAGGGAAGTGGTAAAAGAGTTAGCACCAGACTTTATGTGACATGAAAAGGAATGACCAGTCTTTGTCAACTTTGTTGATAGAAAGGAACCATAAGCCACAGAATACAGGCAGCTTCTAGAGATAGGAGGGTCAAGGGAATAGACTGTTCCCTGGTACCTTCAAAAAGAGTGCAATTTTAATTTTTGCCCAATAAGACCCATGTTAGACTTTTGACCTACACAACTGTGGAATAATAAATGAGGACTGTTTTAAACCAGTAAGTTTATGGGATTTTGTTGCAGCACAACTGGAAACTTATATTTAATGAGAACATAGAACTTTCTTCATGTAGGAAAATGAGTTGCAGATAATCCATGGTATGTTATTCAGATTATTACTTGTAATAGATGCAGATGTCAATGCAAGTGAAGAGCAAGATGTTGAAAGATCAATTACATGTTGTCCTTAGTTGCTATGGTGGTGATGGTAATTACCAAGATTGTGGTGTGAGCTGGCTGTTTCTGTCAGTTCTAAGTAGTATACAGCAATTAAAAGATAACTCAAGTGTTCAAAGTTGCAGCCAGGGAATAAGTAGGAATTAGAACATCCATGTGAGTTTTGAAAGAGTTGCTTACCATCTTGAGCAGATGTCAGATAGGAACAAGGTCTGAGAAGTGTAGTCTTGGGTCTGAGAACTGCAGCATCAATGTCTGTTTTGCTCTGATGCACAGGAGAGTAGAACCTTCTGACATGGAATGGGAATATTCGGGCAGACATAGATAAAGAACTTGGAACCTCCAGACTGTCTTAGAAGTTTCTTGCAAATAAAGAACCCAATCCAGCATAGGAACTAGGGAATAAGATTGGTGGTGGATGAAATAAGATATGGTTAACCAATTTTTCCTTGTGATCAACCTTGGAGAACAATGCAGGTATGTTTTGTGTTAATCATTTTATATATTGTTTCTCTGCCATCTTATATAATAGGCATTGATAGTGTCTAACTTTTCCAGCTATTAGATATATGATTGAATTCATATCATGTATAATGAAATGGTAGCTGGTAGGACTTTATGGATGCTGACTGTTACAGACACATGTTTATCAGTGTCTTGGTTACTTTTGTCTCATTGCTGAGTCAAAATACCCAATACCCAAAGTTAAGGAAGGAGGGAAAGGTTTATTTAGCTTATAGTTTGTGGAGGTTTCAATCCATACTTGGCTGACTCAGAGGCAGAGCGGCACATGGCAGAGGACAAACATTCATGGCAGAAGAGCACAGCAAAAACAACCAGCAAAAGGGAGGAATGGCTTCAAGCAGCCTCTTCTCTTCCCTTACATTGTAAACAGGCTACCCCCACCCAGGGGGCGTGTACCTCTCACACAATCTCTGTGCCCTCCTCTTCCACAGGCTCAGGATGTACACAGAGTAAACACCTTAGCTTCCTCCTGAGTCACTCAGCTAAACTTCCAGATTCCCCAAGTTGACAGAATGTATCAACCATAACATTTCACCCCTTGTCAACTTGGCAATCAGACACATTTCCTTAAACCAGTTTCCAGATACAAAAACATGCTTATATTAGAACCATAACAATCAGACTAAAGGATGCTGAGGTGAAGTGTATTTCTAATGCTAACAGTTTTCCACCAATGATTGACTGCTCAAGGTTAAAATTTGTGGAGACAATGCCTTCTGACCTCATTCTGTTTTGTCCACACCTTTTGCCAGGTAGGACAAGACAGCAAGTCTGTAGCCACTGGTGGTGGGCTAGCTCTCTGGGAAAATCAGTGTGATTTTACTGAAAAGTTGGTAAGGAATGCTATAAAGACTACCTAAAACCAAAGTACACACAGTATATTGCCATGCATTCAGGCTTACTACAAAAAATAAAGGAAAGAATCTTAACAAAGAGCTTGGAACAGGGTTTAATGCTTCCTCTTTCCTCATGGTAAACCATTAAGAGAATAGGATTTCAGTTACAGTGGGAAGAATGATAATGGAAAGAATTCATGGCATCTACTGCCTTTTTCTAACAGTCTCTCCCAGAATCTGTCTCTTGTATATCTCTTGTGTTGCCCATTGAGAGCTGCCAGTCCCACTCCATGATGCCTGTGCTTGTATAGATGTCTCCCTAATTGCCTATGGCTTCTTCCTAGGCTACATCTGTGTATTACTCCTCCCTTCTTTAGCCTGTCACTTTGTTATTCAAGATTCCTCTTTCCTCCAACATTTCAACTTGAAAACATTGAAACATATAGAAAAATTGAAGTAATTAGTCAGTGAAGACCCATGAGCATACCACCTAGATTCAGCCATCAGTATTTTGGTTTACTTGCTGGATTTCCATCCATCCATCCATCCATCCATCCATCCATCCATCCATCCAAGCACCCATCCATCCAGGCAGTCATCCGTGAATGCACCTATGGCTATGTCTGACAATATGCTATATTTATAGATTTATAAGGATTTTTGTTTTACAATTATCTCAAACCTTTGTATCAACATTAGCAGCCAACCATATAACAAGGGTCTCAGCAACTCTTAAGAGGTTGGGCTAGTCTCTCTTGGTTCATGGTTTGAAATGGAAAAGTTTTTAAAGCATTTATTTACTATAAGAAAGTAACAAACTGTTCTTTCTAATGGGTTTCTTCTATTATTTCTAACTATGTCTATAAAATAGATTTTTTTCAGATAATTGCTTTGAAATAATGGGGAAGAAGTCTTCGGAAAAATTCACTGACTGAAATGATCCAGTGTTAGACTATCTGGATGGAGCATGTCTTATAAAATAATAATAATGTTATTTGAAAAAATGTCCAAGATTTGTTCTACAATCACCAAAGAGATTTTCACATCTGATCACCATATTTTTGAGCAGTTTAATACTCTAAGAGAGAAATTTTCTACTCTCAAGAATCAGGTAAGCATCTCAAATCCTTTAAAATTATGGAAATACCAAGATAATTCACATATTTCAAGTTGCATAGATTCTTTTGTGACTCGTTTCATTGTCAGCTTCATGATTCTGGTCTGGGTGCCTAAATCCAAGACTGAAGGATGTGTGCTTTCGTCAATTTACTTACTTGCTGTGAAGAAGTTCTAAGTTGGGGCGGTCACATTTTAGGTATGGGGAAAGGTGATAACATGGGAGAAATGAACTATAGACAGTTTTGAAGCATGCACATGAGTAAATTTATATTCAGCTCTAAGATAAAGATGTCATTTTCTACATTTCCTCTTGATAGATGACTTGTCATGGAAGGGTGTGTTTAGGGACTATTATAGGGAAATTGGAATTAGCAGGTGGTTCAAAACAATTTGTTGAAAAAGGAGATGAGAATAACCTCTCCAGTAGGGGAGAGAAAGTTTAAGCTGTAAGGCCAAGAGTACTGAAATAGAAATAATCCCAGGACATGGGAAAGAAAATTAAGTAAAGATAAAAAGTAGGTAATCATATAAGAGAGAAGTTTGAACAATCCATAGATAAACAGATACAGACCAAATGGAGAAGGGGCACCTGTAAGTTTAGCTGGAAAATTATCAAATAACCCAGGTAAGATATGGGAAGTCTGGCTTTGGGTAATATGATATGATTAGGAAAAAAATGATTGAGCACTAAAAACAGTTTGTTGGTTGCCTACCTTTACTATATTTTAACTTCCATCTCCTATCCTCTCCAAGTACTGTAGTAGCCCAAATTATTGTTCAAATGTTCATCACTGCCTGATGGTTCAAGTTACATACTTCAGCAGAAGCTGTTCTCACCCATTGCCAGAAGAGGCTTTCATTGGCTCAAGTCAATCAGTATAGCCTACAGCCTAGTCATAGTTACTGAGTCAAAGATGGCTTTGTGACCTTTATTGAAATGCTTAGACAGGAAATTATCTCTTTTAGATGCTATGTTTTATGGATATGAAGCTTGGAACCACTGCAATCATGAGGACACTATGAGGAAAGACATCCTAAGGATGAAGCATACTGATGAAAAGCAGAAAAAATAAGGTTATGGGGATAACATTGAGCTACTGGGTCAACCTCCTCTCAAGTTCCAACAGCTCCCGGACTTAACAAATTTGACTTCATCATAAAATAGCTACAAATGGATAATGATATTGATGTAGCCCAGAAAATATTATGAGCATAATTAATAGTGTAAAAGTGGCTCCCCTATTTTAAAATATCTCCTGCCACATGATCTGGTACAGAAAAGATTCTCAGTTAGAATATAAGATGCAGGGGAAAATAATCTCATTTTACCCCACACATGTTAGTGCTTATAAATGATTGCTTCAAGGAGAGATAAGATATTACAGGTTTGTGTTTGCAGATGATGGTGGTAGAAGGCAACTGCGGTCGTGAGAGGACGGGAGGAGAGAAACAAAAGATATAGAGAGAATATTTTCTTCCGCTTACTCTGTAACTGGAGAAAACGTGCCTGAGAAGGTAGGAAGAATGATCAGTAAGCAATTTTCTCAGTCACTCTTTAAATTATTTTACTTATGAAAGCCAGTAACTCTCAGGAAGGAGAAGTTGGTGTTCTTCTCTCCTTACTTTCCAGAACTGGGGGAATCTACCTAACAGGGATGAAAATCAGTGTATTTGAGAACTCAGGACTCACATCAACTCATCTCTGGAAACACTGTGGACCCAGATATTCTTTCTAATATTAGTAACTGTCTTCCCTTTGCCAAGAGGCAAATGGATTAGCCAGTAAACTAAACCAATAAACTAACATAGTCTGGCTCAGATATTTGGAAAATCTTCAGCTATAAACCCCTTGCTCAATAGTCAGAGGTTACCTGATTAAACAGAGAAGAAATTACTCCCTACAGGAAATAAAAACTGCCTTTCCACAGACTTCCCCTCCGGGATTGTGTGCAGAGCTAGTATTTGAGCTGTCGCTGAGTTACACGCAGGAGCCCATGGCTAATGATCCTAAACATATTTTAAAACTCAAATAAGGCATCATTTTGCCTAATAAATAAGATCATAAAGTATAAATGCAAATGTCCACACTACCATTGTTTAGAGGAATATTTTTGCTTTATGGACTAAGCACATTAACTGTAATAGCAGCTAACTTCCTTCTGAAACAGTGGTCCTTTCTACTTATCAAGACTGTGTGTAGCATTTGAAGGGTGTGTGTTGTGTTACCGGGATACAGTTAATAAATATATGTAAATCATATAGTGCAACTCACCCATATGGAGGAAGGAGGGAGATGAGCAGAGCAAATAAGGAAAGGAAGCACCTGACTCAGTGCCTTTTGCACTATGACAAGATGCTTGTGGGTTAGAAGGAAGCCTGGACATAAAGAGCAGGGAGGCCAGAGGTCAGCGATAAAGTAAATATCCAGCGAACTCTAGGCCTTGACTCAAAGCCTGTTACTACCTGAGTGTGGTGGCACATGCCTGTGGTCCCAGTACTCTGGGAGGCTGGGCCATAAGATCACAAGTTTAAGTCTTGCCTTGGGAACTTAGTGATATTGTCTCAAATTTTAAAAAGATAAAAAGGGCTGGTGATATAGCTCAAGAAGGCCCTGGGTTTAATGTCCAGCACAACAACAGCAACAGCCTGTCCTTACATGCACAAGTACAGAGAGAGGTAAGTGAGATGGTTTCTGCCTTCCGAGGCTTATATTTTACTAGCAAGACATATTACGCACCTAGAAAGATGGGTATCTTGAACCCATATTGCCACCTGTGGGCTACAAGAGCCACAGTCCTGATGTTGGAGCTCACAGGACTGCTGTGGGTCTGGGTGGTTAGGGAGGTCAGAAAGGTTAACAGTTTTGAGTTGGGATTTGTAGCAAGAGGAATGCTGAATTGTTGGATGAATGAAAAGTTGCGAATGAAATCTCAGAGGCAGAAGGAGAAGGCAGATAAAGCAGTCCCTAGGTGATTCTGAGACATCTATGGGGCCCCCTGGATGTCCACAAATTATCCTTTCATTTTCTTTCTAGTGAGCAACAATAAATGCAATGTAAAGGAAGGTTATTTGGATGAGGAAAACTAAGGCAAAGTATCAAGGAGGCCTTCTGGAATTCTTTAAAAAGAACAATATTATTATCGGGCAGGTTTCCTCTTATTCTATATATGTATAATTGCTATCTCAATGCAGGAGCTGCAAAAAAATAAAGAAAAGAGTGTAGGCTCTGACCATCACAGTAGCCCTTGGGTGACTAGGACACACCAGTGGTCCCTCTCGGGAATTTAAGAATAGCAGTTACATCACTATGTGAGATCTGAACTCCTTTCAGTAACAATATAAAACATTTGAAAAGGAAATCATGGACATCTTCTTAGGAATAATTTCAGGTCACATATTAGTTAAGGAAAGAATCCTTAGGCACAAGGACAGAGCCGTTTACATGCAAACCTTTGTCACCCTCAGTCAGACTCCCAGCACAGGCCTTGCTGCTATCATGTGGACAGGGGAAAGGGGTCATTGTCATAGGAAAAGATGACCATGTCTTCTCTAATTGTCAAAAATCCAAGAGATCCTTCCTGGACTTGCTAAAGGGTTCCCATGTTCCTAATGAGCAACGCCTCTTTCAAAAGGTGATGGTTGATGTAATCTGGGCTGTAGAGGCCTGTTAGAGAAAAGATCCATATCTATTCAGTTGCCTTTAAGATGCTTCTCATCCCTGAAATGTCTGACTCTTAGGTCATGGTTTTATTTCTATTTCTTTCCTCACCCATAGACCAATCCTTGCCAACCTCCCTTGGAGAAGAGCACCACCGTCCATCCAGTGACCCGAGTCAACACCCAGACTCTTGTTTCTTCTTCATCCGGACATTCACTTTCTTGCTTCTATTCCCTTAGCATTTCCTCATCTGTCTCCTCCTTCCACTCCTACTTCCACTGGCCAGACTCTTTCCATTGTTTAGCTGGAATATTTAACGGACTCCCACCTGGCCTCTTTGCTCTCTTATAAGTAATTCTTCATAATGAGTTACCCTCCAAAACCACGATTGTGTTTGTGTTACCTCCCTAAGCTAAAGCCGTCATTTCTTCTAGGATAGGGTCCCAACAATGCAACTGGCATAAAAAGTCTTCGTGATGTGTCCCCTGCCTACCTCATTAATATCGTCTCTTTCCACACCCTCCATTCCTTGTGTCCCACAGTTGAGCCTGGACAAATTATATTTCCGTAATCTCTAAAGGCACCTCACTCCTTCTTACCTCAGTGTCTCTGTCCAGGCTCTCCTCCTCCTGTCTGGAATGTTCTCCTTCGTGACCCTGTCCACCTGGCTAACAAAGTTCATCTTAAAGGCTCAGCTCAGGAGCTATCTATGATGTCTTTCCTGTTTGCTCCCTTAAAACAAATCATTACCAATTCACTGCTTCTGTCAAAAAACGTGTGCACTCTTTTGATATAACATAGTCCTACCGTGCCTCCCATCAGCGTGTGTGTGCCTTCCCTTTTAGGATGAAAAAGAGGAATGACACCGTGTTCTTCTTTGGTTTGCGTTCATGTTTGTGTTGCTGACCGGCTCCATTCTATGCTCTGTCCTAGGGGGCTCTAGGACAAGGCCACAAGGGTACAGGAGCTGAAAAGCTCTTGCTTTTTTCTGGCTTCTGATCTACTTCCCGCTTCTGTGAATGTCACGCCGGCAGGGCTTCTTTGACATCCTGCATCAGCAGCTGAGTCCACAATTTCTCCAACTCTGGCAAAATCAGCCTTGTGGTCCCTAGAGGGACATCAGCATGGGTTAGTACCCTCTCCTCAGAGTTATTTTCTACAGTCGCAAACTCCCTCATGGTGCAGAGTTCTTTCTGGATGTGTTTGGTTGCCAAGGTAACAACTCTATCTAGTTTTAATTCTTTAAGTTAAATCTACTCGATCAAAATAACGGCGGGGCTTCCCTTACTGACTGAAACCTGACAGATACACTTGCTGACTCCAAAGGGAAATCTTTTAGCAAGAGGGTTTCAAGTTCAGATTTCTTCCCATAAAAACACCAAATGGGTTTTAAAAAAATACTATCACAGGGCTATCATGTAAAGGCTTATGTCCAAAACATTCACTGAATTTGTCATGGCTTAGGAGAGAACTTCATCAGAACAACTTTGTCTCTAGGTCTTGAATTTGAAATCTTTGCTTTATAGAACTCCTGGCTAATTTATCTCAGTCACTTTCTACAGGGTTTTGCTCAAACTCTTTGTGTCTTAGTAACACTTCTCATTCCAGACCTATTTTGCCTGGGTCTAGGACCCTGCACATCTGATTATATTCTCTCCTGCTTTCTCAGTTCTATGTTTTTCTGCCCTTTTCTTCCCAGACTGAGAGTAGGATCATTTTATTGGTTTCAGTACACAGCTCACAATTGAGTAAGCGCTAAACAGACAAAGGCGTGGAAGTAAGAAATCAGGCAAAGGGAAAAGTCATTTGCTTTGAGTTGTCAGTCTTGTCAGCAGACTTTGTAAACACTGCCAATGGACCAACTCACCAGTAGAATGCCTGGTCCCAGTCTCTCACGAATACGCCTGACCTTGCTATTATTGTTTGGATCTAGACCTCTTACAAGTAACAGTAGGCGACAAGAAAAGCAGGAGTTAAGAACTAGAGAAACTTAAGTTCAGATTCTGAATCTGACACCCCCTCCAGATGACCTTGGGTAAGTTATTGAAGCGCTCAGAGCCTTGCTGCTTCATCTGTAAGTTGGAGTTATAATAACAGTAGACAGTTACTGAGTGCTATGTGTCAGACATGTCCTCAGTGTTATACAAGTATTTTTTACTTGAATCCTCACAAAAACCCCGTGAGGTATTTACTATTTTACCTTAACTTATACAGAATGAGGCCAGTCTCAGAGAGGTTAAATAACCAGCCTATGACCACTAGCTAGGATTTCTTGGGCTGGGATGTGGTGCTCCTCCAGTTACACCAAACATTGTTGGCCGTGTGGCTTAAACAACAGAGACGTATGTTGCTACAGTTCTGGAGGCTGAAGTCCCAGACCAGGGTGCCAGCCTAGCTGAGATCCGGCGAGATCTCTCTTCACAGCTTGCAGACTGCTGCTTTCTCACTGTCTTCACCTGGCAGAAGGAAACAGAACAAGATTCCTGCTATCTCTTGTTCTCAAGGCACCAACCTCATCATGTGGACCCTGCCCTCATGACCACATCTAAACCTGATTACCTCCAGAGGTACCACCTCCAAAGCCCATCACATCTAAGGTTAGGTCTTCAATACATGACTCTGAGGTGACTGGGGGAGACCACAGCTTAGTCTCTGGCATGTCACTGCTAGGGCTCCCCAGTAAGCTGGTGGATGTGGAGGGTAGGGCTTGTTCAAGTGCCACATAAGCTATTCTGCATCTGGGAGGGAATTCAGAGCAAGCTTGCATTTGGGAGCTTAGGTGCAATCAGATTTACCACAGAAATGGCCTGGCTCATGTGGACCGTTATTTTTGTTATGAACAATTTGGCAACGGCCTCCGCTTCAAATAGTAGCCGGACACTTTCCTGCCATCCTTAATGGCCAAGCTGGTGAAAGGTATTTGGTTCTGCAATGTTTATTCTGTGCTCTGTCGCTAAGGAAAAGGTGACCTAGCCAGATAAAAAGGTGGGAAAACTGAGCCATGTAGAGCAGGCTTCCTGAGTAAGTCATCTGGCGGAGCACACGCTGTCCTTTTGCCTGCTTCGGTTCTCAGCGTTGCTGCTGTCTGATATAATGTATTTGTTTATGTGTTGTCGTTGCCCTTCCACTAAGAATAGCTTGTGGGGACCAGAGGACTGTGGGCGTGGTTCCCTTCCTTGTGGGCTTCTGCCCTGCGTCCATCTCAGGGTGGGTTCCCAGTTAGTGTTTGTTCGGTGAACCGTGGACAGTGTCTTCAATGTCCATTTTCCACAAAATCTAGGAAGATTGTGTGCTAGTTTTCATATCCACTTTAAAAAAACTATTTTATTTAAATAAGGAGCGTTCTTTCATATGAAAGGAGCCAGTACAATTGCATGAAAGGAGAAACAACAGGTACTGAACTGGAGGGAAGGGAGAGTGTGCACCCAGTACAGCCGGATGAGTACACGATCCCATTTCCCACCCATGGTAAAATTTCCCCAAAGACATTTAAACGAGCTGCAGAGGACACCTTTAAACCATCATCTGTCCTTTTAAATATCTGGTTTACATGAAAAGACAGAGAAGAAGAGCCAAGATGGAAGCAGAAGGAAACGAAAAACACCTCCAAAACACCCGCCTCAGTCCTTTCTATAACTTGAGGCATGAAGTCAAAAGCTTAGAGTCCAGGCTCCCTTTCAAACAGCAGGAGAAAGCCTTTTGACTTTTGATTAACTAAAAACTAAGATATGATTTTAAAATGTAATCAGGGAGAGACAGCCCGGGTGGGCATGAACCAGAGTCAGACACTTTTTACCACCGAAAGACAAATGCCACTGGAGACATGGCACCAGGAAATGTCCCTCAGAGCAGACAGCTGAGGACAGACCTGAAGGAAACCACAGGGGCAGAGTGATGTCACCACCTTCAGAGAGACCCAGTGTTTAAAATTCCTTTCAGAATTTAGTACCTGCAAAAACCTTGTTCCTCAAAAATAATGAAGACTTAAGTAGGTCCGTGCTATCCTTTTTGTCCTTTGGTTCTTTGGAAGCTCAGAATCAAATTTAAGGCCCCGTAATAGTGGTATTGGCCTAGGGTGTGATTATTTATGTATATTTTTAACAGTGGAAACGAAAATCTATTTAATCTATTAATTAAAATCTAATTTCTCTCTTAACAAGCTTGTTATATACGTTTCTTTTACTGTAGTCAGCTACAAATTTAGAAAGTCAGATACAAATGTGCATTGTGAATAGCCGAGGAAGGACGTGCACAGAAGTCCTAAAGGCAGCCAGCCATGGTGGGTTAGGTGAGTGGCCCTGGATCTCCTCCCTCGAGGCCCCTACGTGGTGTGACTTTCAACCCCTCACCACCCCAATGACCCTGTCCCTCCCTCCGGGTTTGCAGGTTGTGGTCTCAGTCAGCATATTCATCACCTTCCCCTTCTTTTTGCTATGTCGCATAACCCGCAAGTCTGATCCTGCCTCTTCTTTTACCTCCTTCAGGCAACCCCATGGCCCAGCAGAGAAGAAGCTATTGAGAGCTGGAAGTGCTTCAGCTGCATCCCCAGGCATGTCTCTCTCCAGAGTTGGACAACAATGAGACTAAATATCCCAAGTTCCTCAGCCTTCCATATTGCTTCACAGTTCTGTAATTTTGTATTTTGTTTTCTTGTCCTCCTTGAAAACTCTTTATCCTTCTGATATCTTCGTTTAACCAGTGTAAATCTGTTTATATTAATACATTGAACACCACGCCTGGCACTGTGTCCTGGGGTGGGCTCGGGGCTGAGCTCTCCCTGTGTGCTCACGCGACTCAGCTCGAGTGTACCACGTCTCCCTGTGGCTGCCTGTGGTCCATCTATTCCTCTTCTGTCCCACTCCAGGCCACACTGCCAGGCAGAGTTTACCTGGTGGTCTTCTCCTTTGCCTGACTCTGACCTTCAGGAGATATTCTTCATTTATGTCTTCATCTTCAGATACAGAGGCAAACACAGTGGGTGTGATTTCATTCACAATACTGGAATTGACTAGACTGAGGATGTGATATGGACCAAGAGAACCCAGCGCAGGGCATCTCACGGCTCATGCTCACTAAATATTTGCTTGATGGCGGTGGGGAATGAGGCCCAGAGACACCCACTAATTGGGTAAAGGAAAGGGAGAGGTGATGGCCAGGGGGCGTGAGGGACAGTGTACTTGTGTGAGAAGCTTGTGTTTTAACAGAACCTGTGAATGTGTGTGTTTGGTTTGGTCTGATAAATATTCTGGTGTATTAAATGCTAAACAAGTGGCTGACATTTGAGCAGTAAGATATGTGTGCTGGTTACCTGTGAAGCCCTACGCTATCAAAGATAATGATGAACCCTGGCTTTAACTTTTGTCTCAGGCCCAACACATACCGGACTCATAATTTCAGGAGTTAGGTAACCTTCCAAAGACTGTGTTTCTTCTATAAAGTAAGAATAAAAGTACCCAATTTATAATTGCTTATGGTTTTGAAATGAGACAATTTATCTGGAATACAAGATATATAGCAAGGAGGCTATCAAGGATAGGAGTAAGATATCATATTAATTTTTCAAGTTAAGCACTATATAAAAATATATACCAAGCCCCCAAATATTAAGTTGAAATAATGAAGTGATCAAGATTCATCTGGTTTTGACATATTAAAACGCCAGTCACCATTTATGGCCCAACTCTTCACGCATGGTACCTTGGGTCACCGACCACTCAGAGGCAAATCCCTTAGATTTCCTCTCTCCACTCTGACCTCTTTCTCTCAGCTCCTGTGTTTTCCATGCTTCACAAATGCATGCTCTGCTTATTTCCAGAAAGGACCAAAGGAGGCTCACCTGCTGTAGCACATAGGCTGCCTGTGCAGTTCCCTGGACAATTAATCATAGGCCTTGTGACAAATCCTCTGTCTTCTTAAATTGGTATACAGACCTCATATTGGTTTTAGCTTTTTGCAGGGCAAAAGCTTCTAAAGAGGAGAGAGATGTGCTGGGCCGCCTTGGAGAAAGTGCTGCGTGAATCCTGAGTTGCAAGACAGTGATCAGGAGCTGGAAACAAGGCCAGCCAGGGAGGATGAGGAGCCACGTGCTGTCCAGTGGATCTCGATGATGAGCGCTCCAGAAGGACTTGTTCCATCTGACAGCAAGATGTAAAGACATAGAAACCACAGAGAGAATCTGCCACAAGAGAATCTGCAGGGTGCCTCCCGGACCTGAGCAGAGACCTCGCCTCTGTTGCGAGAACATAAAGATTGGGGCACAGAGCCGAAGGGGAATACGATGTGTACTTTCCATACATCGACCTGCCCAGGAAGATGTGTGTTTCTGAAAGGTTGAAAACTACTGGACTAACAATGTGGCAGTTCGTCCTCTTATCTTCTGGTTTCCAGCCTGTGCCTTCTCTATGGGTGGGGATTATATCCAGTCTATTCTTGTGCCCCACGCGGGGTCTCCCCCCACCCCATGCTGAAAGCACTGTGTGTACTTAGTAAATGCCTGCCAGGGTGGTGGATCGGCTTCTCCCTATCCCATTACCTGGCAGGGCATAAGGATACAAGGACAGCCAATGCTCATTTGAGGATAATTATGGTACTGGAGTCCTTAAAGCACGTAGTAGCTCTTAACTTTAGCTTGAGACTAAGGGTATCCCTAACAAAGCTCAACATACATGTCGAGTACCATGATTATCATTGCTCTTATTTGTGGAGTAGACTTCTCTATACAACATTCAGTATCACACTGGACTCTGCCTGACAGAGAGAAGACATGTATTATCCTTTCATTTTAATGAGGACTCACAGGTTCAGAAAGATTAAATAACTCACCCAAGACCACACAGCCTATAAAGGACAGGCAGTAATCTGGCCTTTGGGCTTCTGTCCCGGACTTGGTGTATAGTAAGTTCCTTCACAGAAATCTGTGTCCAAGGGTTGAAGGACATGGGGATATGCTGTGTCTCCTCACTCAGCACCACTTCCAGATGTGGGCACTGGTCTCATGTCTCGAACCCCTGGGTGCTTGCTCTCCACACAGGTCTTCCGTTGGGACTGTCCCAGGGTTCTGTTGAGAGAGAAGGCCACGGTTGTTGCTTCTTCCTAGAACAGGTGTAATGAGCTTATCCCCTACGCTGTCACCTCACCTCTGTGGAGACCTGTCCCCTGCCCTGGGCTCTTCCCACACTTCCATGTGTGTCTGTCTCAGAACCATGGGGAGACTTGGACGGTGCAGGGAAGCCAGTAAGTGACTGGCAATGAGGCAGTGGGCCAGGAGGGCTGCAGCCAAGCCAACGACGTCTTCTTACCTATTCATGCTAGGTGTATAGAGCCAGATCCACATATTAAACCTGAATGGAAGCTACTTTCACCTCCTGTCTTCCCTCCTCCTCTTTGGCGATCAAATGGCCCAGGGCTGAGGAGTACTACATATGCTCCTGCTAATTAACATGTGGCACAGCCTCTCGCAGCTATCATGGCAGCGCTGGGGGCTGTCTCTTGTAGACTGAAAGGCAGATGACAAGCCAGCTTTTGTCTTCCACATGCCATCTAGACTGTGACACGCCCTTGTGGACAATCTAGCAACCGGGGCCTCCTTTTCCGAGAGAGATGTGACATGTGTCAGGAAAATGAGATGGCTCTCTCTTCGTTTCAAAGCTTGCTTCTTGCCAAAACCCAGGCTTAGCTCCCGGGCGGCTTGCCTCGTCTGCTGCGTGCCCAGAGGAGAGGCTGCGACCCAGTGCTGATGCAGAACGCAGCCAGGTGGCTGTTTACTGAGTTCTGTGCTCCTGGTCTCCGCTAGACCCTGAGACTTACACTGGTGGCCAGATCTCTCTTTACAGCTGCTTCTGCAGTGGAAAGGTAACCATTCTGCAGTTTGTTAACAGACCTCAGGAAGAGTTCATAGAATGGGTTGTGATGCACAGAAATAAATATTAATTGAGGCTGACAATGCAGAATATAATAGTGTCCAAGAAGGAAAAGCTTATCTGATTCCTCTAATGGTTTCCATAGAGCTGGGCTGACTCTCAGATGATACTATGGAACTGTTACACAAGAGAACCGTATTTTCAATTTTTTAAAAATGTGAGCTCGTGCTTGTTCAGACGGCTGTCCTCAGGGGACACTATTAGTGTCCTCTCTGTCTCAGCTGCAAAAAAGGCGGCTGTAAGAATCATTAGTCTGTGGCATGTGTTCTGAGAATATCAGCGTGACGCACTAGCCATGTTGTCAAAGGGGTGAGCCTGCACCGTCCAGCGTGTAGAAGTCTTCAAGTAGAACAGGGCTTTCTGCTCCTTCGCTCCGACACCGTGATTCTCAGTAGTGAGCGACCGGCTCCCTGGATCCTCGGCAGTGTCTGGAGGGTAGTTTTGGCTGCCCGGGAGGATGACCGAGTTGGAACAGGGCTAATGGCATCTGGAGGGTGGAGGCAAGGGGTGCTGCTGAACGTCCTACCCCGTGGAAGAAGGATTCACACAACAAAGCCTGATCTGACTCTCAGTGTCAGTAGCGTCAAGGTTGAAAACTGCTACTCTAACTTAAAGTCCTTTGCTTTACAAACCCCACACCCATCAACTCCAAGCGATACCCCCCCACCCATCCACCTGTGCAGCAATTTCCTATTTCAGTCATGAAGACCTACTCCGCTGAGCTTGGGCAGTGTGGGATGTTTAAGGAGAGCTGTCATGGCAGATGCATGAGATAATCACTGGGGATGTGGCGATGAAGGCGTTTCAGTGTCACTTTGGAAAATTCGGAGACAGTGCTGGCAATTTATTTTCTTTAAAAGAAGATGGAGAGAAGCCCCCCGGCGGCTCCCGACAGAGATCGGCTTGCTGGCGGCGGAGACGCCCGGCAATCCCGCGTTTCGCGCGTGTCGGGCGAGCCGCGTGGAGGGCACCGCCGGAAGCGGAGAGAGGGATTTGCTGGGCCCTGGCGCCCCGAGAGTACAGACGGCTCGATCCCTCCCGCCCCCCGACCCGGCGCAGTTCTCCGGCGAC
>PVLD010026110.1:0-22678 GCA_004027595.1 Dinomys branickii | reverse complement strand
GGGGCTTTCCCACGTCTCGCCCCGGCAGCCTGGTCCGCCCTACCACATCTCCCCCGGCATCTCAGAGAAATACGCCCAGTTTAAACTTCCCAGCCGAGGTCCCGGCATTCACGCTCGCCAAGTCTGTCTCGAGCCGGTGGTGTTTATTAAGGAGGTTCGCTCCCTTGCTGCTCACCTGGTCGCCATCTTCCCCGGATCAAGAGATGTCTTGATACTTGTATACGTTGTGTAGCGATCAAACATGGTACCTAATGTATTTATCATTTCTTTTTCTGATAAAACTTTATATGTGACAACACTTAAGATTTCTCCTTCCAACTATTTTGAAATTTGTGTTACAAAATTCTTAACTGTAGCCAAGCCCCCTACCACAGAACATTAGATCTTATTTCTCCTTTCTGACTGGAATACATTCACTGACCCACATCTCCTTCCTTCCTACTACCCACAGCCTATTCTCAAATTCGGTGGGATCAAATCTTTAAACTTTATATATGAGTAAGATCATAAGGTATTTGTCTCTCTGTGCCTTGCTTAACTTACATTATGTCCACCTGGATCATCCATGTTTTTTCAAATGACATAATCTATATTTTTTATTGCTGGATATTATTCTGATTTATTTACAATTTTGAATGAACTGTTTAAGAACACTTTGCTTATCCAAAATTATAAAAATATTCTCACCTTTTCAATTTTCTATGAATTATTTTGTCACTCACAGTATGCATATATAATTTCAAATTGATTTCATATGGTACAGAAGATAAAATTATTTTTCTGTGTGGATATTTGATTTATGTACCATAATCTATTGGGTATATTCTGTACCTCTTTGCTTCTACCTTTTTGTAGTTTTTCTCTGTTTTCACTTTTTCATTCTGTAATATAAAAAATCATGACACCTACAAGTTACTCATCTTGTTCTTTAAGATTGCACTGGCTATCCTTGACACTTTGTATTTCTGTATTCAACTTTTCAACGAAAAGAAAATGAATAGTGGGTTTTGAAGATGTAATACATCAATTTGTCAGTTTGGAGGGAAAACAAGTGTATTGCATTGAGTTTTCCGTTGCTTAGTATTGGACATTGTTCCTCTTATTTAGCTCTTCTATATATTCTCTTTCTGTAATAGTTTGTGTTTCTCCCTGTTAATACATTGTACATCTTTTCTATGTTTGTTTCTAAAGTTATCTTATGGAATCATAAACAAGGTCCCTTTTTGAAATATTATCTTCAAATTCTCTCTTTTTCTCTCTCTAAAATTTTCCTTGGTTGATGTTCAATCAAGTGATCTTACTAAATTCGTTTTGAATTTTTATAGTACACAATCATGTCCTGATGGGGTACTAATTTGAATTAAGTAATTTTTCTGGAAATATTGGGATGATCAGATAAATTTTCTCATTTATTTTTTTATTTTTATTTATTTATTTATTTATTTGCGGTACTGGGGATCGAACTCAGGACCCTGCGCTTGCTAGGCAAGCACTTATTCCACTGAGCTATATCCCCAGCCTCTCATTTATTTTCTTACTATGATAAATTCTATCACTTGATTTATAAATGGTATGCCAACCTTGCATTCCTGGAATAAAACTATTTTATTGATGATTTATTGCCCTATAATATATTGTTCATTTAGATAACTAATATCATGTCCAAACTTTTAAATCTATTGCTCATGAGAAAAATTGGTAATTATCTTTTCTTGATGGTTTTTCTTTATGTTAACCTCAGCAAAAATAAAACTAAGTAATTTTTTTGTCAATTACTGATTAAATTAAATTTAACGGATACATAAGTATTCGTAGTTTATATTTCCTCTTGTGCGTTTTTCTACTTTTCTTGGATTCTATCCATCTCATGAAAAGTTTCACATTGGCTCACATACCATTGTTCATAATATCCTCTTAACATTTTATGTCCTAACATGGATGATATATGCATTATACATACATTGTATTGTTTCAGATTTGTAGTAGTTTATCAAATTAATAAATCTTTTCAAAGGACAAAGCCTTTACTCTGTTGATTTTTTCAAACCTATATTTACTTTGTGTTCTAAAAATGTTCTACCTTCTGTTTTCTTAACAGTTAGTTTGACAATGTTTAACTAACATTATTTTTTTCTTATTTTGTTTAAAAACTGTATTGAAGCCAGGCATGGTGGTGCACGCCTGTAATCCCAGCACTCAAGAGACTGAGGCAGGAGGGCTGTTGTCAGTTCAAGGCCAACCTGAGCTACAAAGTAAGTTCAAGACCAGCCTGAACTGCCTAGTGAGACCGTGCCTCAAAAAAAAGAATAATAAAAAAAAAAAACCTATATTCATAGTTCATTTTTGTCTATTAGAGTCAGTATTTTTTATTCTCTCACAAGATAATGGGTTCTCCAAAGCTGTACAACTCGAGGCTGGGGATATAGCTCAGTGGAATAAGCACTTGCCTAGCAAGCGCAGGGTCCTGAGTTCGATCCCCAGTACTGCAAAAAAAAAAAGCTGTACAACTCCAAATCTCTGAAACACATAACTATGTTGGCTTTCATGGTAAAATGGACTTTGAAACTGTCACTAAGTTAGGGAATTTGAGATAGGCATATTACCCTGGATGATCTGGGTAGCCCCAATTTGATGACATGTGTATTTTCTTAATTTCTAGTTTTCATTTTGCAATGCATAATGATTGCACTCCTCATGGAGTATTGGGACACGTACTTAACATATCTCCGGCTTTCTTCATCCCTTCCCCTCCCCCACCTGTCTCCTCCCGTGTCTAGTCCCCTTCCCATGGCAAAAGAGCTAGACCTATTTCTTATTTTCCAGCTTCATTTTGCTCTTTTTTTTTTTTTTTTTGAGTTTTCATTAAAACAGTGTGTATCACTTAAGCTTGCTGTGTGATTCATTTCACTTACCATTAGCATCTCACAGTATCTTTGTAAGGAAGGAGGGAAGTAGGGCTGTTGGATAAGGAGATGAGGCTATAAACACAGAGGTCAGAGAAGTTTAAAGATGTTGCCCAGTTGGCTTCAAACATAAGAGAACAGAACTATGACTGGAGAAGCACTAGTGGACTTAAAAGGCTAGAAAAGGTGAAAACCAGGACTCTCCACTCAGGAACGACAGTCCTGGCATTACATCACCAGGACTTCAGCTAAATGAGAGTGATTTTTGGATTCAGACCTACAGACTTATGCAAAGTGTGTGTAGTTTTAAGTAAATATAGGGTAGTCCACAGAGAATTAGTGGGAAACTCATAGAATATGTCAGAATATTTTTGTGGTTTTTACAGTTTCAGTTTGAACTTCACCTTTCCTTTACTGCTTTCATCAGCTGCAATTTTTCATATTCTTTGAAGATAGGTGAGTAATTGCAAGATTTTAAACTGCTTATATTTTAAAATGCATTCATTCTGATATCAGCCATATAGTATAATGGTAGAACTAATGTAAAGCATCTTAAATCAATTAAATCTGTTTTCAGAGTAGTTGTGATTACTTTGTGGAAAACATGACTGACTTCTTTCCCTTCTCTGGAAGATATTTAGAGTGATTTTCTCTTTATCTTTGATGTTAAGGAGATTTCTTCTCCGGTATTTAGAGGAAGTGGTATTTTTGATGTAAAAATGCATTTTCTCTACTCTTCTTTTGTGTTTGGAAGAGAGAAGAAGAGTGACTTCTTTTGTTCTCATTATTGTTTTTATTTTCTCAGTCTTGTGGACTTAGAAGTGCATTGGAGATATTTAAACGAGGACTGGAATAACTGCATTAGGAATCCTTACAGTGTTGTACTTCTAATTAAAACACATGTCCTATTAATTTGAATGAGTTTGTATCATCTTTGCCAACTGGCAATTAACTTATTTATGTTGTTTCAAACATTTCTTAGGATGTCTTAGTCTGTCTTGAATTTTATTACTCCTTTTTATCACTATTAATAAAGGTTCTGAATGTCTTACTATACAGGAAAAATACACATTATGCTTTAGTTTAAAAATTATACATTTGCTAGACTATATGTAGAGAGATGACATGGGATTCTTAAACTAAATATGCCACAAGTGACTTTTTAAATATTTCAATCATGTAACATTTATTCTTGTTTAAAAATGTACGTTTATGGAGTGGAATGTGCAAATTTAACACCTATGTACAGTGTATAATGACCAATTCAGAATAATTCTCATTTTCATCTCCTTAAATATTTATTATTTCCTTGCATTTAAGTACATTAGTTCTTTGTAAAAAAATGTACTAAATTGTTGTAAACTATAGTTACCTCAGTGTGTAGACCTCCAATACTTTTTCTCCTATCTAACTGTATGTTATTTCCCTTACCTGACCTTCCTATATCCTGCTAGACCCTAACCTCCTTGTCTCTTCTGACCACTACTCTGAACTGACCTGATGTGAGGTAGAGCCTGTGCATGAAGCTTGCAGAAGTTCACATAAGGGGTTCAGTACCGGTACAATAAGCACTGCATTTGAAACAATTTGAATTCACTCCGTGGACTGAATGTTATTGTGTGTACATTGTAGAACAGTATATAATAATTGACTCTTATGACAATGTTCTTCATTAGCATAAATACCTGATATACTTCACAAGAGTTTTTGACATGAGATACAATTTTGATACAATGTATCAGCCACACACACTGCTTTGGTATGACAATGTATAGAAAGGAAGTCAGGCAAGAAATACAGGATGCTGAGGGAGTGACTAAGGCCCCAGAGTGTCACTCAAAACATGTCAAAGATGAATCTTCTGCTTCTGATTTCATCAGACTAATTCTTGTAGCTACATTCACTGTAACCCTTTTAGTGAATCTGTTGTAATTTAAACCTTAATGACATTCAGTGCAACATTTTACAGAAATTAACAACTCTCCCAACAAGCAGCAGCCTGTAGTTTATGTGATGCTAATATGCAGCTAAGTAGTTTGGGCCACTCAGACATCTGGCTCAAGTGAAACAGCTGGAAAACCATAGCTATTAACCTTTTGTTTACTGTGCGGGCATTGGTACAGATGCTCACACATTATGGCAGACATGGAAGTGCCTGCTAATGGCTCTAGCAACTTTTCTAATTGCAAATGATGTGTTTTGCCTTCTTTTCCTCATCACTGGGGAGGAGAATATGGCCTAGCACTTTTCTCTATTTAAATTTGTCAACACCGTGTTAAATTTAAGTTCATCAGATTTAGGCAGAAAAAAGCTTTATAGAAAAAAGCATCACACCATACTTAAAGACAAGGCCCTCTCTAAGCAGTGAGGACATTTGATAAAAGAGAAATTATACCAGCTGATTTTAGAAAGTCAGATAAACTAGAAAACATATTTAATAGGAGATAGATATATACTAATATTTGCTTATTGTCAATTTAAGAAGTTGACTGAAGCTTTGTTTAGAAGGATAAAGTGAAATATGGACACAATTTGAAGATTGCTTGAAATCACACAGGGAAAATTTGACAGTTCTGAGAATGTTGAGACCATAATACTAGGTGAAATAAATCAAACACACAAGCTTGAAGATTGCATGGTTTCTCTGTATGAAAACAATGTTTAAATAAGGTATGAAATAAAAGATAGGTAAGATGAAGAGGCAGAGGTAGAGAGAGAGGGAGGGAGAGATTTTGTTACCAAGTGTGGACAATTTATCTAAAATTACACTTTGGTTTAGTATAATTGTCTTTTGTTTTTCTGTTTTGGGGCCATTAATCTGCTTGTTAATCTGTATACATGATAATGAACTTCATAATGAGTTATAAAATATATTAATCTGATGGTGGCAAAGTAAAAGAGGGTATTGAGATGGGGAAGAGAAAAGAATTGAGATGTGTTATGTACATGTACCAATTCCACACAATGAATGTAAGTCATTATCATGTACAGAAAAGATATACTAATAACAATTAAAAGGAAAAAGATAAAATAGAAATCCTTAGGCATCTTCCATTTAGCTCCCTAAATATTTTCTAATTTTTTTTTTATACTATTTTAAAATCTGCCACGCTCTAAGCCAGAGGACACTGAAGGAAGTTTCTGAGGTCACTTTAGGGCATAGTAAATTCGACATCTATTTGATGTTACACAATCAAAAAGCTGTGAGTGTGCTGCGCAACAAAGCATCCGGTTTGTGGGGACATAAACTTGTAAATTGTCTCATGTGAGGTCTCTTTCATGGTTAAAACTGCTCAGGTAGAGAAAACCAAAGCAATGAGATGAATGACTAGAGCAGAAATAAGTTATTTCATTACCTGCCAAACAAAACAGCAATACGCCATTCAAAGGGCACCAGTCCCTCGGACTCGGTTGGGAATGGGCCCCTTGACCTTGTTCAGTGTGCCAGATTTAGGTCAAGACCTATTGACTAGAGACAGGAAGATAACCTGCAAAGTGGGTGCCTAGGCAGAGAAAGAGAAAATCCTCAGACAATGTATGGCCATGGAAGGCAGGAAGAAACAGCACTTCAAGAGAAAGGACAGGATGAAAATTCAAGTTTTCAGCAGCCTTAGCAAGAACGGCGTTACAGTTGTAGAAGAGCAGATTAAAACAGGCTGATGAATGAGCAGGAAATTTTCCTCCTGCTCCTAATTCTGTAATAGTACAGACATCACTATGTAGAGTCTGCATCTTTCTCAGTCTGCAATCAAGAATTCTTTTGCTTTTAATTTCATTCCAAGCAGTGCTTAGTTTCACCAAATAGAAAGATACTGCCATACTATGAATTTGACTAAGTAGGAAGATTAAATAATTGACTGAAAATATCTCCTGCTGTCTTTATGTCCTCTAGTGGTGTTTATTTCACATTGATTCATTTATTGTTCTATGAATTTCAACCTACATAGTTTCACACCATCTTTCTCCTTATGCAAAATAAAGGCCCATTTGTTGGGCCAGACCTTAGCTGACTTTGTCAACTTGTGCCCTGCCCTGAAGTGTACGTAAAAATGGTCACAGTGATGGAGATTAGTCTGCTTGGGGTGGGGGCAGCTCTTAAGGCACCATATTTCAGAAGAATAAAGCATTTTCCTTGAGGATCTTGAGGAATATTCTCAAGAAATGCAGAAGACTGGCAATGCTACCTAAGGCTGCTAGCTGTATTTGGGGGGAAAATACCAATTAATGACAATGGGTATGAATCACAATACCCATGGCTTCCCTAAGGTTCAGACACTATAGATAATGTGTGTCCAGTGTTTACCCTCGTGGCCAAAGATCACCATGTAACTTTCACCTCAAAAGAAGGAAAGAAAGTGAGTTCATTCCTTGTGACATATTTTTATTTCTTTTTTTAATCGATTGTGAACTAAGCAATCTAAATCTTTTCATTCATTATCACTCATAGGAAATCCCTGTCCACAGCCTCATACTCAGTTAATGCAGAATTGCTTTGTGATCCCCCAAACTGTGGAAATAGAGAAACTAGGATGCCTCAGATTCTAACGCAACACACACAAACATAATCACTTTTGATAGATTTTTGAAAGGAAACGTTTGTACATCCAACTCAGAATCTCTGTAGCAATTACATGTGCCCTTGCCACATAAATCCCTGCTGTTTCCAGTCTGCCATCCTGGAGTCAGCTCTCCAAGCCCCGGTGTATTGAAAGCCTGTTTTCCAGAGGAACGTTTTAAAGGAAGAGTGGTGGAATGGTGTCATTAAGGGTTTCTTACTTTCTAACTGATTTAATTGGGTACGTGGGCGTGTTTATCCATAGGAAGCCTTGCACCTGATGAAAGGTGTGACTGAGGGCTTTTGGCCCCTGTAAGTAGAACAGCTCAGGGGTAGGAGTGTAGTCTTTGGGGTCTGAGAAATGTCCTAGAGCAGATCTGACCAATCACCACCACAGTCACTTGGAGCAAATTACACTCACTGAGCTTCAGCATACCTTGCATAAAATGGGAATAAATTCCTACTATATGCTGTAGTTGCCACGAGGACATGAGGGAGGAATAAGAACTTGGCAATGAGCAGGGCTCTGGCAGAGCTAACATGCATGGTGCCAGCCTCGAACAACACCTCAGAATCTCGCATATGGTTTACTTCAAACGTGACATCTCTGTCCAATCAGGAAGTGAACTTCACAGGCAATTTTATAAACATTACAATCCATGAGCCAAATGTCAGTGGTAGCATTAGGTTATGTCAAAAAGCATAGATGCCAGACTGCAGCAACTCTAAATTAGTTTCTACTTGAGTGAAGACTTTTGGTCTCCATTTGTGAGCCCAATTTTGAGAAAATGTTAGATTCCTAAGGTTCTTTCCTTGCGTCACTAGAGATATCTTTTGTGTAACATCTTGTGCAACATTTTCATGTGTAACATCTCTTCTTACAATATATTACAATATCACACTGTGAACTGTGAATCAAAGTAGCAGGCAATTTGCGTTTCAGCTCCAGGGTGCTGCAGTGTGAAAGCAAGCTCAGAAATGGACTCTATAATCAGACCATCCAGAATCACAGGCAAAAAGTAGCTTGCTAGCATTTGAGTTTTTACTTTAAATTAGAATGTACTTGCAGTACAAAAATGAACACAGCATTAAAAAAGGTGTCATTTTTGCATATACACATGTTTTCTTGACCTTTACTGTATCGCTTCAGCAATCTATTAAAATATTCAGATTTTCCTAAAATGTATTCTTTCATTCATCTACTGGTTAGATAACTACTATTACAAATATTCAAACCTATTGAAAGAATGGGAATACAACAGTAAGTATGAAATACAGTTTATCTGAAAAGGGGTTTACAGATGGGGGCGGTTACAGTTAATGGAAGAGAACTTGAATTGTGTTCGTATTATAATTTTCTAGTCCCCAATGTAATTGTTTACTCAAAATATGCCTGAATATCTCCTTTAGTGGATGAAAGTTTAAACAAGATTTGATTATTACTGTGATGAACAAGTTAAACTAAACACATCACATTTTTAATGTAAGAGTCATATACCAGGATGTTTATTTGTACACAGAAATATTACTGTGTGACAGAAAAATATAAGGAAGGATATTAGAGATGAAGAAGGAAATCAAGGGTGAAAGGAGGCAGTGGAAAGGAGGGTAACAGAGTGAAAGAGATCAAGGTGTGGTACGCGCACGTACGGTATGCTATTGTTCTGGGCAAATTATATACACAGTTTGAAAAAAAGATTGTGTCATTCTGTTTAGGGATAGAATTGTAATCTTGAGCACAATTTGGCCACCTGTCTTTCCTGCTATAGCACTGATTATTATTGCAGCAGTGGAGATACATTTATGTCATACTTAGGAACTGCATGGCCCTTTTACCACTTAAAATTATGATGCTAATTTCCTAACAACTCCTCTTCAACAGTAGTTTTGGAGACTGGCTGCTAAGATAGCAGCTTTAGCATCGCTTGGTAACTTGTTAGAAGCAGAAATTTTGGAATCCCTATGTAGACTTATTGAAGCAGAAACCCTAGGTGTTGGACCCAGTGGTTTATGTTTCAATAAGCTCTGCAGATGATTTTGAAGCACACTCAAGCTTGAAAACAATTATTCTCAGCCAAAGTTGGCCCCTGGGATTGGTGCTCAGCTTGTCACTCCCATTTCCTACAATGACACTGCCACAACTGCCACACATGGTGGTAAGCAGGTTGGCGGCTATGGAGCTGTCCATACTGAGGTATGTGTAAGGGTAAAAATATGCAAATTTCAAAGACCTTAAAAAATGTGTACTATTTCAAGGACATGTCTATATGCTAAATTTGTTATGCTTTTATAGTTAACATGAATAGTGAGTGAATAAAATGAATACTAAAATGAATGAATTAATATTAATTTTAGTTTCAATTTTTTGTTTTTATTCTTGTTAATGTGGCTGATAGATAATTTAACACTACATAGATAGTTTTGTTCATGCATTATTTTTTCTTTTCAGGAATTTAATCTAAAAAACATGTCTCCACTTTAGTGATGTATAACTGACACTATAATTGCATGAATTTAGGGTGTACCCTTGGGTTCACATACAAATTTTTATATGATCCCTATATTCAAGCTATGTAACATACCCATCATTTCACCTAATTACCATTTTATGTATTTATTCTCAGTTTTATTTTTTGTGGTGACAATATCTATTATATAACTTCTTAACAAATTCCAAGTATACAATGTAGTAATGTTAACTGTAGCAACCATGTAGTATTTTAGATTTTTAGAACTTTTTCATCCTGCATAAATGAAACTTTATATTTTTAAGCAACACTATACTGGTTTTTCCTCTATTCTCCGGCTATGGCAACCAACATTCTGCTTTCTGCCTCTATGTTTTGACTCCTCTGGATTGGTCATAAAATGAGATTACACAATATTTGTTTTTCTATATCTGATTGACTTCATTTAGCAAAATGTCCTCCAGATTCATTCATGTTGCTGAAAATGGTAGGATTTAATTTTAGGCTAAATTCTGCTGCATTTCATTGTGTTTATCTATTATTCATTAATAGAGACTTAAATTTTCTGTATATCTTGCTGTATATCCTATAGTAAATATGGCTGCAATGAATGTGGACTGCATGTGTCTCTTTAAAAAAATTCAAATTTTAAATCCTTTGAATGTATACCTGGACGTGCAATTGCTGGGTCATGTGATAGTTTAGTTTTAATTTTGCGATGATCTTCTGTGCTGCATTCCAGCACACAGATAGAACCATGTACATGTTCATGGAGTAGGATAACAAATGTTGCTAAATGCGCATATTACCCAAAATGACGAACAGACTCAGTTCCCTCCTCATCAATGTTCTACCCGTATTCCACACAGAAAGAGAAAAAATTCTACAATTCCAATAAAATTACCAAGATCTCAAACAACCAGTGCAATCTTAATTTTAAAAACAGCAACATTAAAGAGTCACACAGCTTCAGTTCAAACTGTATTACACAGCTTCACTAACCAAAGCAGTGAAGTACTGGCAGGAAAACAGCCAGGAGACCAACGAGGGAGCAGGATGAAAGTGTAGAAATAAGTGCACACGTTTCCAGACAGCTGATGAGGTGCTCAAATAAACAAATCGGATCGCCTCAACCAAGAAGCGTCTGCACATCAAAGGAAATAATAAACAAAATGAAAAAGCCTGATAGAATGCAATAAAATATTTATAAACTATACATCTAATATATATATATATATGAATATATAAATATATGAAGCTGACAAAACATGTGAAATTAACATATCTGAAACAAAGTAATTATAAAACTAAGCAACCTGAACAACCTGATTTAAAACTGAGCAAAATACTTGAACAGACATTTTTCAAAAGAAGACATACAACATATGCACCAAAAGGTGCTTGGCATCAGTAAGCATCAGAGAAATGAAAATCCAAATCACAAAGACATCACATCCCACCTGTTAGAATGGGTCTCGTATCAAAAGATAAAGGGTCACCGCATTAGGACAATGTGGGGACAAGGGCATGTATAGTGTCTCCTTTGCACAGAGGTATCTTTGAGTCTTGTGGTCATGTCCTCATACCTGACACTGTGTGATAAATAGTGTCTTCCTTTCAAAATTCATGTTTATACAAGGAACAATCAAAATAGAAAGTGAATGTTTAAATTTTTAAAATGTACTATGGAGAAAGACACACTGCCATTAACATCCCTAGAAATACCCCACACACACAGACACACACGCACACACACATTTTGGACACACTTACCATTCTTGACATTTTTGGAAGTAGTTCTAGAAAACCTTTGTGTCTTTACTATAAGGTATGGTAGAAAAAGATGTGATAAATCTGTTGCCAAGCACCCTTCAGTGAAGAGGCCACCCTGTCGACACAGCCTGGTGTGTCCTCATCTACCTTACTCACCAGACCTAACACAGTACAATTCTGGCTCTTCCCCGGAGTCAAAGTAACCAGGAAAGGGGAACATATTTGAATTTATTCAGCACATGAAGACAGCCATAGCAACACCACTGATGAACTCAAGAAAAGCAACTTTCAGAATTGCTGCAGAAATTAGCGAGAACAATGGCATAAATGTGTTTTCTACAAGAGACACTATTTCCAAGGGGATTACTGACAATATGTCTTTTAACATAATTTTTATTTAAACCTTTACTGCATTTTATAATTACACCTTCTTCTGTTTCTTAAAATGACTGCTTGGCCTGTATATATTGGTCCTAACTGATCATATCCTCAAAGCCCTCAGCACCTCTGAGCCCCTCCTGCTTGTTCATCTCAGTGCCATCAGCAGTTTTCAATATTTGACCTCTGTGCACTGGGTTTGGTGCCCAGCCGAGATGATGCAAACATTAGGATGCAGGACCTAGAGGAAAACAGCGAGGCTGCTGAGAGATCCTGAGAGTTCAGCCCTGCCCCCCTCTGCTTTCTGGCCACCATATAGAGAGCAGCTCTACTGCAACACATACGTCTGTCACAATGAACTACACATCAATAGGTCCAAGGCAGGGGGGCCACACACTACAGAATGAACCCCTGAAAGCGTGTACCTCTCTTTCCTCCTTATGAACTGGGTATCTCCAGTACTGGTCACAGCGTGGAAAGCTGACTTACACACCCAGCAAGTGTACCTGCTGAGCAAGGACACGTGTCTTTCCACGGTTTGTCATAAAGCAGAGCTCGGTGGACTGACCACCACCCTCATCCGTGCCTCCCCTGCCTGCTCCTGCAGATATTTGACTCTAGACAGAGGATCACCAGGATTCTACCTTGGATGAAGAGAGAAAAACAAGCAGCAAAAAGTAAACAGACCGTGACAAAGCGGCTGAGGTCATGGACCAATGACCCTGCAGGGAAACGATGTGGAGTGAGAACAGCAGAGAGAAATTACTCCAGTAAAAGAAAACAAAGTATTTCAGATTAAGCTTTTTGCCGGGAAATAGTGCAGTGCAGTGCAGCCCCTGCCCGGCCAATGCAGAGTCCTGAGTTCAATTCCGGTACCAAAAAAAAAAAAAAAAAAAATTTTATATCTTCATCTATAATAAGAGTAACTTTTCCAAATTTTATTTTCAAAATACGGTTAATTTTCTCCAGTTGAATTTATTTTTTTCCTGTTGAATTTAAATAAATTTTATAAGTACCAATTGACCCATTTTTATTGTATATTTAGAAGCAAAGTAAAGTTTTTCCACTGCAAATCTTCTTTGAATTATTCTTAGGTCATTTGCTAGTTGTGAAACTGACAGAAAAGCTAGCTCATTAGTACAGTGGAGATGCTTGTGTGGGAAGACTTAACATCCCTTTTCGCTTTGCGGCTTGACATTTTTCTCTCTAATGTGTAATCTACTGAGAGAAGCTAATCCTCAACTCAACTTGCTCAGTGGGAAGAGAGGAAATTGGTAATTATCTCATCATGAATCCACAAATACTATGAAACTTGGTTTGGGTGTTTTGTATATGGCACTAATGAACTAACACCTACTCCTCAGGGTGGTGACACATGACTGGAACTCTACTGATTCCTGCCTTGTGTTGGCACTGGGCATAAAGCTAGAAATATAAAGGGAAACTCCTAAGCAGCCAGAGAAGAGTACTGTCATATTCTTGTGGGAGCAAAAGTAAAGGAATTTGGGGGGAAAGAACCCCACAAAAGCTACGAGAATATGATTTACAGCAACATGAAAGACTCTTTTTTCTAAAAGTCATGAATTGTCAGTCTCTTGCTGAATCCAGCTCCTAGGCAGGTTTTCTTCAGCTTCTTCAGAAACTTTTATTTTTGCAAAATGAATTAGTTGCCAAAATTTAAAAATTGGCAGGCGGCATATAAGAATACAATCCATAGTTTTTACATCCTTTGAAAAAAAGGTCGCTCTAACCACATTCCATCTGGCTCCTGCTGGTGGGAGGGCACTAGTGTGCATCATGCAGTTCCCCTGTCCCCACCCGACCTCCTCCTCCCACTCACTTTACTGCATCCACCTGAAGACGTTTGTTTTTGTGTTCTTAGTTTAAAAAATTTCCTTAACATTTAACTGCACTTTAGCTCAGAGTCAGTTGTTTATCACTGAGATGTTCTCACCGGATACTTCTGCAGTTTGAGCACACATTGGAGTCATCCCATAGCAAATTTTATTCCACCCAGGCTATTCCTCCTCTTAACTCAAGCAAGACTTTGGTAGAGGTGAGTGCAGCACCAAGTGTGACTCTTTTGCTGCAGTCTCCATGGAACTCCAAAGTGCACTGAAGTTTGAGAAACACAGTCCCTGAGAATTCAAACACCCAGAATGGGAGTCTCTTCCAAAACACAGATAAGCAGGCAGCACCTCTCCAAGAGCAGCAGAGCAGTAGATGGGAAGGCAGTCAAAGGAATGGGAAAATAAACTGGCAAGGTCAAGAGTTCACAGTGCTGGCTACACATCTGATATAACCCAGGAAGCTTGGCAAAACTTGATCTGATAGCCCTGCCCCCAGTTATTCTGATGTGAGTGATTTAGCTTGGTACCAGCGTCTGAATATTTTTATTAGACCTACCTAGTTTGTTTCTTTTTCTTTTCTTCTTTTTTTTTTTTAAGAAAAAGTCAGGTTTGAAGATCACGGGAATAGAGTATTTTTTCTATAGTTTAAAATATTTAACCAAGTCAGCGATATTTAACCATCTAATGACTGCTCAAGTAGACAACCTGGATATTGTTGAACAAGCCAGCAATTTTCACTGTGTTTCACCTTTTCACTGTGGCTGTCTGACCTTCAACTTTCCTTAGCCTTTTCATTCCCATGAAAAGTTGTCACTTCTCTAAAATTAAAGAGTGAGTTTATAATTGGCAGGATCTGCAGTATCATTTAATTTTCAAGCTATATTTTAAGTCCCACCAGCTGCTTGTTTCCATTCTACTTCTGCTCTGTCTCAAAAACCTAGCATGGAACCTGGCACCTGGCAGATTCTGAAAAGTGTTTGCTGAATTCAGAGTATAGCTAAAGAGGTTTTATAAATTCTTTCTTCCATAAGTTTTCCATTACTGTGCTCAGTTATAAAATTTTTAAAAATAACATGTAAGTTATTTTTTAAACAATTTCCTAAATGTCCTAATAGGTGAACCTATTTTTGATAGTTACTAATTTTAACTCTTTTTAAGTTTTTCCTTTAATTATTCAAGATTCAGTAGCCATTTCAGCTGTGGAGAATTTTCTTTTTTTATTTTTGGACTTCTTGTTCTCATTGGAAGAGTCAGAGCTTGAAGAAGGGCATTTTATTTTCAACTCCATCACCAGAAAACTATAGCAACATGTCTAGGTGAGGCATAAATATGCTGACCAGAGAAATAAAAGCTGAAATCAGGAAAACAGGAAACAAACAGACATGCAGACTATACATACAGAACAGCCATAAAAACAGGAGAAACAATAAATGTGATAAATGACCAAGATGAGAGCAAAGACTCATGCAAGGAATAGATTAAGGAGAGATGTTCAGAAAAAAAATGATAAAGAGGTTTCAATTTCCAGTTGTAGACATGGAAACCTTCCTAAACCATAAACATATATACAATATTTATTACTAATCAGCACCCAAGGCTGGGCTTTTCTACTTCATAAACTTTTTCCAAATCAAACTGCTTTTGCTCCTACCTTGGACTGAGTCACTTGGAAAGAACATTCTATCTTGTGCTTGTGCATTTTCCCTCAGATTGATGACAGCAACAATTCTCAAGTATCCTCCACAGGACCTCTCCTACTGGGAGCTACATATAGTTGTTTTTCTCTGAGTCTTTTGCAAATTCAGTTCTGTGGCAGATTGTATTTTCTGAAGAGGGCCCCCAAATACTTCCAATCCCCTGTGCTGTTATGCTCTACACCCCACTTTTATGAAGGGGAGTCTGATTCTCTTCCATATGAGTCTGGACAGACTGTGACTTTTTTGTAACCAACAAAATATTGGATGAAGGAAACGACTGGCAAGGAAAGGAAAGGAAGGCAGTGTAGCTTCCACACTGTTCTCCTAGACACTTGTCTCTTGAGTCCTGAGACACCATGCAAAAACTGCAACCACTATGAGGTCATCTTGTGGGGAAGCCCAAACTAATGCACACAGACACAGCATATGGGGAGGAGCCCACACAGAGAGAGAGCAACACACAGCCAATCCTGATGCACCAACTCTGGCCATCCAGCCGCTTTTCAGCCACAAGACAGAACTGTCCAGCTGTGTCTTTTCAGATTATTGATCAACAGAAACTGGGAGTTACCACAAACCCTAATCCTTAACACACTCAAGGGTAGACTGATTTTTTGATTCCATAATTGTCAGTGGAATGCACTTTTATTCTAGTGTCAGCTCCTTGTATATAGAAGTTCTTACCTAATCAGTAATGCACTGGTAAATATTTAACAGCCAGTTCTTTGGGAGAGAAGCCCCCAGTATGAAATACTTGCTGCTTATCTTGGTATTACTTCAAGTAACCAAGAAATTGTCACTAAAGTAGCATTGGAAAGAGGCACATGGCAACACAAGATTGTAGCTTTTCCACAACTTGGCTGCACCAGGTGTAAATAACCTCAAAATATAAATTGTAGTGAATTCTAAAATAAAAACATGAGAAGTGGTGGGTCCACAGTGTGCATTATCTTTGTTTTTAATATAACATATACTTTAAATGTATAATTTAGTATTTGATAATAGATGTTTCTAATAATCGGGTTACAAAGTTGCTGAGAATGTAACGGCAGGCATCAGCTGCTGGCTATGCTTGCCCTCCTCCGTGCTTTGTACGTTTTCCAGAGCCTCTGCTGTGCGCACTGTCTTCTACTCATTGGATCCAGCCCATTCACTCGCCGTCATTTCAGGGACCTTTGACAATCTGCCCACCTGTAAGTATCAGTCATTTCTAGGAGTTATTAGTAGTGTGCCCGCAAATACCTCAGCTTTTGTGTATGGACACCCGCTGTCACCATCTTTCCCATTACCTCTCCCTTCCTTACATCTTCATCATGTTGAAACCATCACATATGTGTACCTTGCTTTTCACTGTCGCCTTCTGTGTCTTTCACCTGTGGCTCCACTGCCCTCAGGTTCGCAGCTCTCTTTGCTTCTCTCTACATGGGCTATGATTATGACAGTGTGGGGACTGAGTCCTTCACACTAGACTGTATCCACAGCTTCCCACTATCCCCTTCTGCTGATGTTCTGAGTATCCTCCCTCCTTTTCTCTCTTTCTCTTTCTCTCTTTCTTCCTTCCTTCCTTCCTTCCTTCCTTCCTTCCTTCCTTCCTTCCTTTCCTTCCTTATTTCCTCCCTTCATTCCTTCTTTGTCTCACTTTCTCTCCTTTTAATTTTGTAAGACTTGATCACACTATGCAGTTCAGCATGGGGTTCAACTTACCACAATCCTCCTGCCTCAGCCTACACAGTGCTAGGATTACAGGCATGTTCCACCACAACTGGCTGTTTAACCTTTCTTCAATATGACTTCAAGGTTACCTGCCCAAAATACCCGTTCTCTAGGCTGTGCCTGTTTGTGCAGGGATGGGAAGAACATCACAAACATTTCTTGTCCATGATTCCTTTCCAGTGCAGACAAATAGAAGAGTTCCCACATGACATATACAGGGTTTTTGCACACCTCAGATTGCACATTTAGTCTGACAACCCAAGTTTTCCTTTGCTCTACTTATGGAAGTCTGTTCCATTTCAGGTAATTAAACTGTTCATAAGTTATAGTACAACTTTTCTCCTTCAAAATCATATTTCCTATTTAATTCAGCCCATTGAAACTGAAATCTATCTGAGAAAGATTTGCTGCTTTCCATAGACTTGCCTTAATTTTTCACCTGGGTGGCACCATGGAATAGAGCTATGAAAATACAATCACAGGCACTTGATTTAATGTCTCAAGGAAAGATCCTCTGGGGAGATGTGTCACTTTGATCAACCTTAATTTATAACAACAGAACCAGCTGGTTCTGATTTCTAGGGACATCAAAATTTTTTTAAGTATCATTCAGCTTATCTACATTCCACCTCTGAGCTGCACCATTTCACTTAGGTGACAGTGGCTGCATCCACACATAAATATTGGAATTTTCATTCATCCTAATTTGTATCTCAGCATCTTAATCTTAATCCTAAAGTATTTAGGTTTAGCAGGATTTGCTAGCATTAATAAAGTTCATTGGATCATGAAAGAAGATAGAAAAGTTAAATGATCTGAAATATGTTTTATATGAGACTCTCACTTTTCAATAAGACTTCAGGAAGCATGCCTGCATTCTCCAGGAGGGAATATGCTAAAGCTGGCTTGGAAACCGCAATAACTTCTGATGTACACAATGGGGTATTTAGATGTTTATAACAAAAAGAAAATGTTTTCTGTTGAAATCTCTTAAATTATGTTTTCTAAGGCTAGTTTTCCAATACAACCCTATACACTGGGTTAAAGCAAAAGAAAGCTTTAGAAAACATTCTACCTGAGAAAGGATAACAGATTTTGCTGAAAGGTCTCCATGTTCTTAATTCCCATACAGAACTGTTTGGTTCCTTAAAATTTGACTCAATCCAGATGGCAATACTCAAGGCTTGCTCTCCCTTTCCTGACTCCTGCCTGCCGAAGGTGGTTTTGTACCTGCCAACCACTTCTCAGTGTTGTCAGCCTCCCATGTGTCACAGACACAAATGCCACCTGCAAAACTTTACAGCTTCACTGTAAAAGGAAGGATGACATTTCCCCGGCACTGTCATGGGACTGCCTGCTCTGCCATTGTGATTTGATTGTCTCTCATACAGAATAGGGCAGATCCTGAGATTCAAGTACAGTGAATTGTGGTAAATATGACCAGATTCTCATAGTATGCTGCTTCATCAGGAGCATTTATTGCTCATTCCCTCACCCATATTTGTCTCCACGGAACACTGACTCCAATAGTGGCTGACATGTTTTGAGCACTTGCTACATGCCAGGATGTGGCTGGTATTTCATACACTGTACCATACACGTCCCTGGACATGCAGAGGAGTTGCAATTATTATGAAGCCCGTTTTACAGAAGAAGCTGTAGGTCACATAAAACTGGGCATGCTATACCTTTATTCCCTATGTTTATAACCCTAATTATAGAGGAATTTAGAAACTGCCTTTTCTCCTACTTTTAGGATAAAATATTGCAGTCTAAATGCTGGTGGCCTTGTCCTGCTACCCTGACTGCTGGTGGGCCCTGGCTTACAAGCCTTTCTCAGGTTCTGCGTTTCACACTTGGGTGGTGTAGAACTCCATTTTCCTTGTTTTTGTAGACAGACTGAGGAACAGTGAGTCTTTGTGAAGACCCGCAGGAAGTCTGGTCACCGGGGGAGGCTAATTTGAAGAGCTCCAGGGACCAAGGTGGAAGGAGCATGAGAGATTCAGTATCACGGAATAAGGGCGCTGAGCACCCCAGGAGTAGGGAGAACAGACCTGAGGGCAGGTGCAGACGCGGGGGCTTCCAGTGAGTGTACAGACAATGTTAGATAAAAGCACACGCCAGTCACCGCTTTCCCGTCGGTGCTCTGCTGGGTACAAGGGTGTTTAAAAGCAGTGGAGTAAATTCGTGCTGTTGGTAGGGCCAGAGCAGTGAAGAGAAAAAGGCACCTAGGGGGCGACATTTATTTCAGCCTCCCATTCTGAGACTGATCATGTATTTGGAAAACTCCAAGATCAACCACCACCTTCCTCATGGTTGTGCAGCAGGCATCCTTCCTGTCTCACCCAATGCCCACGGCTGGTAGCTGCACTTTCTTATGGTCCACCAGTACGTTGGTTCTTCTAAGATTCATTGTGATTCCATTACTATGTCAAATAAGCATGCCATAAAACTCATTTAATACTGTTCCTGGAAAGAGCTCAGGTTATTTACATACCACCTTGTTTATTAATCAATATGACAGTTGCTTGAACTTACAGTTCTTAAGTGTGAACACAATCCCATACGTAATATTTACTCCTGGTTAAAATTAACTAAGATAAAGATTATAACAGTTGGAATTTCCAATGTTCAAGACCATCGATTAGAAAACCACAGCATGCACTCCAATGCCTTCTCGGCCACCTGCCATATGATCTCACACCTGTGGACGTGTATTTTTGAGACTCACTTTGTTCACATAGAAATAGTTAAATATCCATGGAAAAGAATTTTGGTGAAGAGTAAATAATGATTTATAATTGACTGAGGCCTAAAGACATCGGTTTTCTTGCCTTTTTTGTCTTACCATAATTTCTTAATACATTTGATATTAAAATGTATTTCTTGTATGAATAAAATAGTAGACAATGTATCCAGCATAAGCTGTGGTTATATAGGAGGAAGAGTGCTAGACGTGGGGCCATGAATCCATGGACCACACACCCTGTCATGTAGAATGATATAACCGCTCTCAGCTGTCACCTAGAACAGGGCATGTAGGAAGCCCCTTTCTCACATACACTGCAGGAGTAATACTGTAGTCATGACTGCTGAGGAAAAGTTTCAGATCTCATGTAGTAAGCGTTGTGAAATGACTTTGTGTCAAACCTGTCACAAAAATGTTTGACCATTTTGTTTTATTTTGTTTTCTTGTATTTTAAGTTTTCCCGCGAAGTAGTCTATGAATCATCTCATATTAACACTTCTTCACATTCAATTTTAAAAGACTACATGTGAAAATATAGGACAGAAGCAAATCAACATGTGATACCAAATTTTTAAAATAAAAATTAACCTTTGAATATATATATATATGTATATGTATATTCGACCTATATATTCTATACACATATATATATCAAATGTAATGAGAGTATGAGTTATGGTATCTTTAAAAAATAGTAAGGTTAAATAAGATTCATTGCTATATAAATCTATTAACAATCAAAAATACCATAACCACTATGACAAATATGATGTGGTATAGGAATATTAATGTAACGTAGGTACACATTTATTTTATAATATATTGTTGATATAGGAAAACCTTATTCAATTTAGTTTGAATTGATAGTCTAAAATTTTAAATATTTAAAAAAGGCATAAGATTTAAGCACTCAGCTATATTCCTCTCAAACATGTAATGGCAAATATACAAATTTGCAATGGTCAAGTACTACCTATTACAATAATTTGGGTACTTATTTTAATGACAAAATGAGAATGCTTTTAAGCTAATGCTCTTAAATATCTTTAAAATTAAAACTTTCTTCAAAATCAATATTTTCTTTGAAGTTTTCATCATTACTTTTTCCAACAAATTATTTTATCACATAGTACAAAGTAAAAAGTACCCAAGTCCTGTATCAATGATTACAAAATTTAAGAAAGTTAGACTTTATGTCATGTTAGTCACTTCTTAACAAATAAAGATTAATTTCACTACTTATTTTGCCTATGGTAGGGTAAATGGTGTTGTTTAAAATCACAATAGGTTTTTAAAAACCCTTACAGTTTGTTGACAAGTTGTCCTAGAACTTTTCTCTCCATATTCATATGTGTGACTCTTAGAAAAGAACCTATTACTTTTTGCATGATTCTAAGTAAGTGTTTAGGAGCAATTTTAGAACTACTTTTTTTTTTTTTCGCGGTACTGGGGATCGAACTCAGGACACTGCGCTTGCTAGGCAAGCGCTTATTCCACTGAGCTATATCCCCAGCCCCTAGGAGCAATTTTAAAAACATTTATTCTGCCGAGTTCATGAAATCCAGATCGTCAGCCACTGCCCTTTTCTAAGCGCAGTTTACAATCTCCTTCCGCCCAGGAGATCTATCTGTCCCATATCATTCCTGCTTCCAAGGATGCTGTATGGCTCTCACCATGGTTTAACAACAAATTCCTTAAAACTGAACTGATTCATCAGTGAAAAGGATCTACCACGTGGAATATCACTGCTTTTAAATCTTCTAAGTGAACAATCCACTCTAAATGATTAATTGCATTACACTGCCCTTTGTATCTAGTGCTAGTTAATGAAAGAAATTAGTTCCAACATCAGTTCAGCGCTGTCCCCTGTCTCACCTGCTCCCATTAGCTTCATCTCAAACGCTTTGCCAGAGAGGTTTCTCCCCGTACCCGCCACACCATGAATAGACTCTTCTTATCGATTGCTGGGAAGTCAAATGAAAGAAAGAAGAACGGACAGGGAGGGAATCTGTTTCCACGATGAGTTCGCAGCTTTGCGGGTGGAGAATCCTCAAGATGTTGACTCTTTTCTATATATTTACTATAGAAAATGACGTTTGTGACCGTGCATATTTTTAAGAACCTGCATATAAACAGGTCCTAAAACAGTTTTTAGTGCTGCAACAAACAGAACTTAACTTACTGTATGAAACAATAATGTTATTTATGTCACAGGGCTTTCATGTATTTATGGCACCTTTTCACCCACTATCTTGAATGAGCTTTGTGAAAACCTCAGTAATCAAGAATGTATGTATGTATATATGAATATATATGAATATACATATATGCAGGAGGGCTAACATGGTTCTACTATTGTATTATATCGCTTAATGCTAAGCAATAGTCGATGACAGGATATTAGATTAATCTTGTATGTCTGTATGTGTTATCCTGAACACACACTTCGAAGATATCAATATGTAAAGCAGCAACTAGTGGTGTTTTTTTTTGTTGTTGATGTTGTTGCTGTTGTTGTTGTTTGCCTGTTTTGTTTCTTGTCTTTGGATTTTTGGTTTTTGTGTTTTTTCTGTTGTTGAGAGGCTTAACTGT
>PVLD010026108.1:0-22681 GCA_004027595.1 Dinomys branickii | reverse complement strand
CTGACTAAATTTGCATGTCTGTATATGGGTCCATACATCTACAATTCGAAGATATCAATGGATAAAACAACAACTACTGTTGAGACCATATCACCTTGTCTATAGATTAGTTGTGATTGTACTATTTTCTATGATAATGGGTGTCTGTTTGTCAATATGTTTTTGTACTTTTATGTTTCTAAAATAAAAAAAAAAAAGATACTGGTATTTTCACTGTTTTTCTAAATTTTCATACCAGCAAAGTGGAAAAAAAGAAAAGAAAACCCCTCCCACCAGGTGCTAGCTAAGAACATTCATGTGCTTTCTCACCCTGGCTCTTGTATCTCAGAATTGAGTGGAAATTCCCATTCTCTCATCAGCTTCTGAGACAGCAGTATCGCCTTGCCGATTTCCCTTTATTACAGAGCCCAGTACTATTCTCAGGGTTTTTCCTATTAACAACAATCTCTCCCCATCCTGTTGTGTGTTAATTGGCTAGTACCTTAGCCTTATTGCCAGCAAAGCTCATCCTGTTCTCGAAAACTCACTTCTTTCGTCTGTTATGATCACTTGACATTCTCCTCATGCCTCCTAGTTCATTATTAGCAACACTAATTTGGAGCTCTGCCCTTATCTGGGTTACTTGTATTTATCAATCTGGGGACTTACGTCTCTTGGACATTTAACCTCAAAGGTCATCAGTAAGCACATTCATGTCCAACCTTTGCACCTCAAGTAGTTTTGCTTGTATCTGTGGTTCTTACGTTTCTTCATTGGTATGGTGGCCTCAGTCTGGCCCTTGACACATGGTGATCTTGTTGTCTGTCCTCACGAGGCAGCTGGCTTCCTTTTGCTGCCCATAGGCCCAGGCATCTTCCCTGCATCCCACAGTCTGTCAGCCACCTCTGCTTGCATGTTTCATGGATGCCCAAAATTTCACATGGTCCCCTGACTTGAAGCCCCTTCTCTCCCTCCTCTATAAAGAGCTTCTCTGAGCCTCTATCCTGGAAGCCATCTTCAAGCTCTCACATTAAGACAACATGGCATCATTCTTGCCCCTTTATTTCCTCCTCCTGCTCCAGCCTGCAATCTAAGGATAATGGACCATGTTTTGATCTCCCTTGAACATCTCACACCTAGCACAATATCAGGGACATGGTTAAGTTCTCAAAGTCATGTGTGTGTACATATGTGTGTACATTTTTAGAAATTGTTTAGGATCAAAGTCAGGACCTGGAGCCTGTTATGCAAGCATTGTACCACTAAGGTACACTCCCAGCTCCAAAATAATATATTTTAAAAATACTAATTACAAATACTTTTAACTTAAAAGAACTTGTGTAAAAATAGTAAAAAGAGCTTTCACATAACCTTTCTCAGGATTTGTCTGTTGTAAATATGTATCTTTTTTTGAGATAGGGTCTTGCTATGTAGTTCACACTGGCCTTGAACTCTATTAGCCCAGGCTGACCTTGAACTTGTGGCAATCCTCCTGCCTCAAACTCCCGAATGCTGGGATTACAGGCATACACCACCACAGCAGGCTTGTAAATATGTATCTTATTAAATTTGCTTTATTGTTATCTCTCTGCCTACACACACACACAGGTTATCAAATATAGCACAGCCATTCGGTTATTTAGCCAAATGCCTACTATGGCTGAATGAGTGAACAAATGCCTGAGTCTGAGACTCAAGCTCTAGTTTTTATTTCTTGATTTGTTAGTCTTTCCACTGTACCTAACAACTAACTGAGGTATGGTCTCAAGATAGTGACTGGGGTATAGATAGACCCAGTCAATTTCAGATACTCCTGCTTATTTCATACACTCAACTCTGTAGCTGTGTCTCAGTCTCTAATTGATTCTTATTCCAGTTCCACACTTGATAAGCTGATCAAGCCATTTGGTCCAGATATTTAAAACCATCAGCTTCTAATTTTACTTGAAGTGCGTAACAGTCATCTATGGTTATGTTTGGATTAAAGGCCAAATTCATCATTTTAGAATTTATCATTGTCGTGTTTTATCATGTATCAAGCACTTTGCTATAAGACTGTGCCAAGGAAAGAAAGAAGTCAGCATGTTGGATGTGGGTGTAGCAAGAGCGCTTGTCTGGCATGTGTGAGGCCCTGGGTTTGATCTCCAGCACCACACACACACACACACACACACACACACACACACACATTTAGCTTGTAATGGAATGTTGGTATTTCCTTATGCCCATTTCATGTCTCCATTAGCGTAGTGGAAGCAGCCAGGGCCATTTGGCCTTGCCAACGCTGACTCATTAACAAACTACTATGTGCCCAATGTGAGGCTTGGTACAGCAGGATGAAGAAGAGAGGCTTCCAGTCTAGCAAGCAGTGTGACATCCACACAGGAAACGATGGGCAGTGTGAGCAGAAGGCTAACATTTGCCAAGGACCTGTCAGGTGCCACACTTCTTACAAACCCTTTAAGGCAGGCATTGTCCCTATTTGACAGATGAGCAGAGGGGCAGAGAGCTTTAGATAACACACCTAAGATTGTGTAGCTGGTAAGTGGTAGAACTGGGATTCAAATTCAGCTTCCTCTGACTTAATAGACTGACGTGAATGAGACAACATATATCAACTGCTAGGCCGCATGGGCCACATGAAAGATGCTGAAGAAACTTTGGGGAGTACATGGGGTGTGTGAAGGCCAAGCTGGGGCCTCTGGGCAATAGCACGTGTCTGAGTCTGACAGCTTGTGGCAAGTGATCCCATTACAAATCCCTTTAGAACCTGCCAGGTACAACACCTGTTCCCACTGAAGAACTCGGGTTTTGTCCATTTCCTCTTCCGTTGTACGGAAGATGGGAGGGAAAGCTGGTTAGGTTTCTGCATTCAACTCAAGCTGCCCCATCTTTCAAGATCACTTTCTGGGGAATTTCTCCATGTGTCTCAACCTCTCTGTGCTGAGGAGAGTCTCTTATTTCAGAACCACAACATTCCACAGGCCCCCGTCCTGCCATGTCTCTCCTTCCTGCCCCTATGCTTCTATTCACACCCCAGCGGTGAGAGGAATGTAACATGTTTTTGCTTTTTTCCCATGGCAAGGAAAAGAGCTGGCCGAGTTAGATACAGACTCTCCCCCATTAGTTGGACGCATTAGCAATGGAGAGCCCTATCTGAAACATCAGCCCTGCAGATTAAAATAAAAGAAGGGAACACAGTGATCTTTTTGTACAATGACAAATGAAGAGTAAAAGGGGAAAGTTTGTTTCTTAGTTTGTACATCTAGTTCTCAAGAATCCAGGCGTACTGGGCATGGTGGTGCACAGCAGGAATCCCAGCCCCGTGGGAGGTTAGGCAGGAGGATCGCAAATTGAAGCTCAGCCTGGGAAACTTGATAACTTAGCGAGACCCATCTGAAGAAGTAAAAAGGACTTGGGATGTAGCATAGTACGAATGCCTCCCTAGTGCTGGAGAAAGAAAGAGGAGTAAAGGAGTGGTGGTGTATGGAGTGGGGCTGCGTTGCGAGTGTCTTAAAAGTCAACGTGGAAATTAGTTTCAGAGGGCACTTAAAAGAAATGCAACTTGGGAAAAAATCCTAGCTGGCTGTCCTTCAGACAAAGGTCTTCTATCTAGAACATACAAAGAATTAAAAAACATGTATCGGTCCAAATTCAAAGACCCAATCCAGAAATGGGCATCTGAGATGAATACACAATTCTCAGACAAAGAAATGCAACGTTGTGCTTGACTTTTTTTACCTTTTTATTTTGAGTAAATTATAGATGTCCTTGAATAAATTATTGTGGCCCTTCACCCGGTCTCCTCCAATGATTCCACCTCACATAATGGCAGTATGGAAAGAAGGCTAGAAAACTTGACATAGGTACAAGTTGCATCTCATTCTATGCCATTCTCCTACCTGCATAGATTAATGAACCCACCAATGCAATCAAGATACAGAGCTCTTCTGTCACCACTGTCTCCAGCACACACCCTGTTATAGTCACACCCACCCCTCTCCTAACACCCGTGACCTCTGGTAGCCATTTAAGTGCTCCTTGTTTCTCTAACTGTGTACTTTCAAAGGACAATTTCTTTAAGAAAGTGCATTGACTCCTCTAGTTTGCATGGGATCTCAAGCTTGACAGAACGGCTCTCTAAGCCAGACTCAGCTCATGTCCCAATTCCCTCCACAGTTTCTCTCCTTAGTGTATACCCAGCTCATACCGAACAGGAGCCAGAACCTTCTCTGGTATTTTAATAGTATTGAGGAATTTGATATAAGCATTTACAGCAAGGACATTATTGTCTTCCATAAACTTTTTAGTAAGTAGAAAGACTCTTACGTTCAGAATAACTGGCAAAATCTCCCTCACATGCTGATCTCCCCATTACACACTGTCCTTTCCTGAACAAGAATCTCCTTTTTTATCTTCCGTGTACCTAGTGAGAGCGATTAGGTTCAGGAAAATGGGAAGGCTCACAGAAAATTCCAGAAAGCACTTAACTATAGATTCCATAATCTAGCCTCTGGGAATTAGGATCGTTAGAATAAAAATGATGCATTGAGCTCCCAGGCTGATTGTGAGGTGTTGGCTCCATATCTGAAAGGCTGATTCGATGAGGTAATCTGAGGTTAGCAGAGCTCTATGAGGCATTCATCCGGTCACCTGCTGTAATAGTGGAAAAGCATGAAGCCGTGCAAGGACAGTAAGGGGCTAACAGAAAGGAAGCCCTGGGGATACCATAGCCAAGGTTAATACAGGCCCCCTGCCCTCTCTCCCCTGAGATGTTCTGACGTCTTTCCATTCTGCATGAACTTAACTTGTTCTTCACAAAGACAGCACTGTGCTATCTTTACTTCAGAAATGGCACGTACACACAGCCAGGCTCAGACCTATCCGGGTGTGGTGCTCTTCAGAAAGATGACTTCAAACTAGTGACTCTCACCACAGAGGCCCAGAGCTAGAGCAAGGCGCCAGTATCTGCCTTTGAGCCAGGAGATGCGGTCATCCTGGCACTGGCCTCAGTTATTCTCCTATCTGAGCAGGAACGCGCTCCCTTCCAGAACGCTCCTCTCTTTCCCTGAAGCAAGGAGGGAGGGAAGAAGAGGGCTGCACCTGGCTCTGCGCCTCACTCCAAGCCATTGTCTGGGTCCACACCCCGGCCACAACCAAAAGCCCTCAGGATGCAGGATGAATGCAGTTGCTGTGGTGTAGGTTTTCTCCCCAGCGAAAGACCCACTGGTGTTACTGGGAACTTCAAAATGAAAAGATATCGTCAACTAATTTAATAATCCTGGCATGGTCTCAGGTGCTTTGGCTTTTTTAGGGAGTAACTTTGTGGCTACTGCTGTGCTTTTTCTTCATTTGATGGGAAGTAGAAAGAACGCAGAGCCAGGGCCTAGTCTGGATGCTGTTGTTGGCTCCACTAGTTATTACGAGGAGGAACCCTTGTGGGGAGGGAGGGCATCTGCAGTTCTCACAGCCGCCGTGTCTTCGTCCGCCAGAGGGTAAACGAATTGTCCTTCTGGGCCGAGGATGGAGCTCAGTGGCACAGCGCCTGCCGGGCAAGCGTGAGGTCCTCAGTTTGACTCCTGATGCCAAAATAACAATAATAATAATGGTAATAATAAGAATACTAATTATCCTTCTAACCTTATAAAGGCGATCCTTGAGATTAAGGAGGGGAACTTAGAAAAGGATTTTGGAGGTATGGGGGGAAAGTATAGCAAGTAATACAGTTTTAAAATATAATATTAGAGCCGGGCGTGGTGGCACATGCCTGTAATCTCAGCACTCAGGAGTCTGAGGCAGGAGAATCGTTGTAAGTTCGAGGCTAGCCTGGGCTACAAAGAGAGTGCAAGACCAGCCTGAACTGTACAGTGAGATCCTGTGTCAGAAAGACTATATATCTATATATCTATACATATATATATACATATATATATATATATATTAAATTACTACTTTAAAATGATCTTAGTGTTTAGAAAAAAAATTCTTGTATTTTTGAGATAGGGCCTCAATATATAGTTGAATTTCTGATTCTCGCAAGTGTTGGCTTAGAAAAAAATTCTTAAAGTAACTCTTAAAGTCTTAAATATTTAGGTGGTTTTTACTTATTTTGATTCAATTCTTAGTATTGGTCATTATAAATTTTTAAGATGATAAAGCAAAATATATTATATAAAATATTACATTCATTAGAATATTTGGATACAGTGATCCAAAAGTCATTTACGTGGCAGAAGAATTACACCAAGAATTGGATATCCTGCATAAAGATACACTGGTACCTCGATTCATGAACTTAATTCTCTCCACAATTCTGGTCACAAACTGAACTGGACAAGAAGCAAATTGAATTTCACCACAAATCAAATGTCACTGTAAGGACAACACTGAACCTAACCATTGAATTTGATTTGGTTCTCATCCAACTCAGTTTGTGACCACAGTTGTGGAAAGAATCAAGTTCATAAACTGAGGTACCAATGTAACAAGCTTTACGAAGCCTGTAGATTTACTAACTTGGGATAATATTACTGTTTCGTGACATCAAGTTGCATCCACGTTACTTGTCTGTAAAATAGAAAGTCAGTCACAGTCACTGTAGTGCCTTATCAGCTGGCCAATTTGCAGAATTCACCTGGACTTTTTTGGTGTATGTGTAAGAGCAGAGTGCCCCACACTGGATCCCTGGGGCTCTAAGCTAAGAACTTCATCAGGTTCCTGCTAGAGGCTAATTAATCATCACATCAGCTCATTGCTAAACCAAGTAGCCATGCTGATCCATTAATGCAAGTCTCCAGACTCATTAGGGCGTTGGAAAGCAAGGAAATGGTCTAATCTCCTCCCAGGATTAGTGGAAAGAAGTTCCTGAGATCTAATGAGTTTCTGCTAAACTGGAGCTGTGCCCCAGGCATTATGTTTTTCTCCCTTTTCCAGTAATAGTGTTTCAAAAATCTCCCCAGAAAACAAAAGGGATACTGTATTGCTCACTAAGGCTCAGGCACTTAAGGCTCCCTTTTTGATCTACCAATTCAGCAAAGGCCACCCAAATCATTGGAAACTGAAATAGCAATCAGGAGATCACCTGTTTGTATGATGTCAAGCTGGTCTGACTTTTTCAGTAAAGAAAAGAAATCTATTTCTTTCAGTTTGAGAGGCTGGGAAGTTCAAGGTCTAGAGCTTGCATTTGGTGAGGCCCGTTTTGCTGCATCATGCCACAGTAGAAACCAGGAGAGAGCATGTGAGAGAGAAGAGAGACTGAAGGAGACAAAGAGAGAGAGAGAAAAACAGATTTTTAAAAATATATTTACCAGTTATTTAGCTCTATACCAAATCTCTTTGTCCTGGGAGAGCTCATGGTTTGCAATTTGGGTTGACAGTCACTTGTCAAGAGGCAGTAATTTAGTAATTGTTCCAGCTTTTTTGGTTCGAACTGCTCTGAAATATTTACCTGTCTACTTGATACCATAAATGACTGGTTGAAAATCAAAAGGCCTTTTGGTGGAGCAAGTGATTACAAGCATGACAGCAGTTTGGTTTTCTGTGTTGTTGTGGCTGAGATGACACTGTGTGTTGTGGATACACATATTGTCTTTTCTCTCTATTGAGTTGCTATGGAAGTGAATTCTTTAACTAGGAGGAAACATGCTATGAACCACTGACTCTGAAGCCAGATGGATCTAAATTTATTAGCTGTGACATCTCAGAAAAGCCAAATAAAGGCTCTCAGTTTTAATTATCGCATCTGTAACTTGAGCATGATATACCTTATCTGCCTGTAATGTCATTGTAAGATTGTTAAAAGGGTACTCATGCTCTACTCTGAGCCTAGCAGACACTGCTTCTCAACTTTTAATATGTTTCTCAACCACCTGGGGATCTTGTGAAGATGCTGACCTTTATTTAGTACATCTAGGGTGGAGCTTGAGGTTCCCCATGGCCAGCAAGCTCCCAAGTGATACTCATACCACTGGGCTGTGGACCGCACTTGGAGTAACAAGGGTGGAGATACTATTTGCAAAGTGCCTAGTAGAATTAGTGATTAATACATCATCACCTCAGAATAATTCAATCCCATTTAAAAATAACTGAGAAGAAACCCCTTCTATAAAAGTCGTAGCCAGTGTGCCAGAAACTATGTTCCCATAGCTTTTAGGAAATCTGTCTGATCAAGGTTGGCCATGGCTGGTAATATCTGAAGGTAGGTGATGGGTACACAAGAAGAGTTCATTATACTATCTTTTGGCTTCTGTGTTTAAATTTTTTCCATAATACATTTTTTGATTTAAAAAAGAAATCCCCAGCAGAGCATGGTGGCATATACCTGGAATCCTCACACTGTGGGATACTGAGGCAGGAGAATCTCAAACTGGAGCACAATCTGGGTAATTTAGCAACTTGGTGACATCCTGTCTCAAATTTTAGGGGAAAAAAAAGGCTCAGGCATGGTGGAGTACGCCTGTAATCCTAGCAGTTGGGATGCTGAAGCAGGACTGCCGAAAGTTCAAGATCATCCAGGGCTACATAGTGAGTTCAAGGCCAGCCTGAACTACATAGTGAGAACATGTCTCCAAAAAGTTCTGTTTACCTAAAAAGGGCTGCGGATATAGCTCAACTACTCTCTATGGTACTGTCAAATACATGTCACTAAACATTTGCTCAGATCCAGAGTGTGCCGCATCAGCAGTGAACCCCAGTGTAAACTGTGCACTTTAGGGTGTAATGTGCTGACATAGTCTCTTGGCTGTAACAAATGTACCACAGTGGTGTGTGATCTTAGTAGCAGGGGAAGCTGTGCAGATATGTGATGGGAGCTCTATACTTTCTACACAATTTTTCTGTGAACCCAAAACTATTCTACAAAATAAAGTCTGTAAAAATAAAAGACAAGCAGAAAACACCTATTTCCTAACAGGCTGAGAACAGCAGAAGATATACGTTAGTACAGTGATTAGCTCCAAAAATACATTCTCAGGAGACTAAGAGCTTTTGTTTACATTTTCCAAATGAATTCACTCCTAACCTTGCCTCCTTTGACTTAGGATTGTGCAAACGTAATTTACAGTGGAGTCTCATCCGTGTATGTATGCCACATTTGCATTCTGCCATCCATCACAGGGTTTAGCACGTTTTTTTTAACATTAGTAGAACACACTTAATTTTGTCGACATTGATTTTGCATTGTTTTTCTGTACCTTGGTGGACTTAGGAAATCATTTATTATTTTTGCTTTACTGAAACAAGCCTGTCCCCTGCCTACCTTGATCACATCCTCAACTGCCTGGCTTGTGTTCATTAAGTAAGCGATTCAAAACGCAATCACCCAGCTAATCGGAAAATGCATTTAGCGAGCACAACATTCCCCACTACCATCGTCCTTGACCTAGGTCCAGTTTTTATTAGGTGCTGAGCTGACACAGCCCAGAGTATGTCATTTGTTTCATTTACTGTCGATCCTTTGGCTGACCACATGATAAGCAAATCTGAGAAATACTAAGTGAACAAAATTAGGGAAACAGCCAAATGGGACTTAGTTAGGCCATTCGCATTTTTGTTGTTGGCCCAAAAAAGCCTCTTGAAAAGAGTGTCCTAATTTATTCCTTTCTCTACTTATGGCTTAAAGAATCTTTGATGTGGTAACTAAGCAATCCCTCATCCTAAAGCCCTGAGCTGTCAACTCTTTTGTTATTCTGCTTGGTATTTAATCCTGGAGACTAATGTTCTGCCTGGTATGTTGTCTATCATGTCCAGATTATAGATGTGGCAAATATTTTCCTAAAGCAATAATCACTAATTTAACATTCTGTTGCTGGAATAAGGCGGCTAGGTACTGCTGGGTTCCTCCATTTCGAAATCTTCTAATGTAGCCACAGGGTTGCCATTTTGCTAACTTTCTTTAGGTCTAAATTGTCCCTTTTAGGCATGTGCTCTCTAAATGTCAGGGTATTAGGTGCCACTTGAAAGCTTCAGCCTCTCTCCTAATAGCAAAGTTTTGAAACCTTAGCACCTACTTCTGTGCGTGAGTAGGAACCCCATAGGTGTCTCCTTAGCAGCTGCTATAGCTTTCCACTTCATTGCTGAGCGAACGCAAATACCAAGGAGACACATGCCTCCAGAATCCTTTCTAGAAACCAGAAACTTTACATGCTGACTTTGTACAACCCTTTTGAAGTGAACTCAGGTGGCAGAATTGTGCTGGCCTAATGATTTTAAGGTGGCAGGAACACCTGCAGTGACAGATAATTACAACCATTCCTGTGTCTCTTGCTGTGCGTTTCCTGTTTGCTAGCTGCTTTCAGGATGAATCATATTTGTTTTTATGACGACGACTACTTTCCTGCCTCTTCCTTGACTGAACTTTGTCATAATGGCTCCTTGGCTAGTTTGGTTCTTTCCTTACTAGACAATGTCCATCCCCTGGAATCATGGCAGTAAAAGGTCTTCTTTACAGTAGACTGGAACTGATGGTACACACCTCTGTCTCAAATTATTTCCTTCAACAGTGTTTCAGATATATTTCTAGCTTATATATTTCACTGTTCTCATTTTCCTTATTTAATTCATAGAAATATGACATTAATAGGAAAACTAAAACTCTGAGATTCAAGCTGGGCATGGTGGTGCATGCCTGTAATCCCAGCACATGGGAGACTAAGGCAGGAGGATTGCTGCGAGTTTGAGTGCAAGGACAGCCTACAGTGCACAGTTAAACCCTGTCACAATAAGACAAAAAAAAAAAGAAAACCCAAAAAACAAAAAACTCTGAGTTCCTCAGAAGTAACCCAAATGAAATGTTTAAATTAATGTGAAACTCAAGTTTCCATTTCCTTTTATTCTTAAAGTAGTTTTTTTACAATGTATTATCACACATACCTGTGTGTGCACTTGCATATGTGTGTGCACAACACAGAGGACTTGAGAAATAGAGAAACAAGAGAGCTTTCCAAACATAAGCTTTTTTTACAAAGTTCAAAGTACATGACATTGATGTGCTTTTTCAGTCATTGCACAATGTAGAGACATGATCCATTGAATGCTCCCCAAATGATTAAACAATGATTTTCTATGGAAGACTAGACACAAAAGCTTTTAGAAGCAGAGTACTGTTTCCTGCAAGAAACCGACTTCAGGCATACATTTGTATTTAAGTATATTCCTTGAGAATGCTACAGTAGCAGTGCATAAATTCATTCTGTAAAAAGATCTAAAAGATGATTTTCAAGAGACTCAATGCATTGTGCTTTCAGATAAAAATTCTAAACCAAATGATCAGTTGCTATGACAATAACAGTTAAAACTGCATATATATATGCATATGTGTATATATATATATATATGTATATATATATATATTAGAGATCAGAAGAGGCTATATGAAATGGAAATAGTTGTGCTTAGGGGATTTTTTGGTAAAGTTGTTTTAATAAATAAAAACTTAAAAATGTCTCAGTGACAGATATAAAGTAGACACTTGCATCAAGGGTTTTCTATACTTGGCTTAGAGTTTTAAAGGAAAAATCATCCTCACACAAACCACTTGGTCTCTGATGATCCCAGCCTGGATAAGTCACTTACAATCGGGCAGGCAAGGGGCTTAGAAGAAAGGATAAAGAGATCCTTCCATTAACATAAAGCATTCGCCACAGGTAAAGCCAGGCTGAGCCAACTAACTACATACACACCAGCTGTCCTTTAGAACTCTTAGACCAAATAGAGAGGTCAATCTATTTTCTATGCTTGGTATCTGGACCACAACCCATTCTGTAGCTCACAAAATGAATTAAATATGTTCTGTCTTTTGTGAGAGCCTAGGATAAGCATGATCCCTTAGTACCTTATCCCTTTTTTAACCCTCTACATATTAACTGTAAAACTCTTATTTTAGAAACATCATAGCAACTCTTCATGACAATAAAGGGCAGAGTATAATTCACACAGTTATACTGATGTTCACAGCTAGGAAATAAATGTAATTTGATTTTCAGGCTGGTAAGTTTGCTCCTTGAGGCCTTTAACTTTGAAGGACCCATGATCCTTATCAATCAAAGTGAATTAAAAACAAGATGAGAAAATAACAAATGTCTTAATTAAAGTCTTTTGTACCATATGTATAGATATAAAAAGAATTTCATCAAATAATTTCCTGTCACTCAAAAGCATCCTTGCTGTCTGTAACATAATGTGCTAGAGTCCTTCAAATAAAATTATAGAGTAATTTAAAATATATATTATACATTTATAATGATTTGAAATCACTCAATAGTTTTGTAGCCTGTTATTGGAGTGAAATTGAGAAAGGCAGTCCACATTCATATTTAAGATAACTTTACTTCAGAAGTCAGTTGAAATACTTGCTCATGTTCTTAGTATAGCCATTGTGATAAGACCTAAAAGAAAAAATATTGGAGAACAATTAAAGATATGCAGTTTACAAAATCTTGTTTAACAAGCAATTGTTTGGACCTTGATGAACAAATAAAATACAGTACATAGGTAGACACTCTATCAAGAGCACAAATTCCATTTGAATTTAGTTGATATTACACAGAAGGTAGCCAACTTACAGCAATGGGCAGTCATTGGATAGATTTAATTACATCACTGATGTCTGCCTATAGCTAATTTCACCATCAAATATACCTCTTATTTTGTCCAGTCACATCAGCTAGAATAATAGTAGGCATGCCATTTTATTTTATTACTTTTTTGGTACTGAGAATCGAACTCAGTACCTTGAGCTTGCCAGGCAGGCGCTGTGCTGCTGAGTTATAGCTCCAGCCCCAGACATACCATTTTAAAGTGTTGGCAAAACCAGCAAACTTTATCATCAGAAGCATCAAGGCTTTTTTGTATCAAGGTGCAAGGGCCACAAAGAGACAGAAGCATAGCATCCCTGCTTTCCTTGAGAGTCCACACATAAAACCATAAGCATTTAATAAAACAAGAACATGCCAGCTGTAAATGAGTAGTGAAGACAGTGAATGATCCAAATGTACAGGGCTGGGGGTGGTGCTCTGTGGTACAGTGCTTGCCTGGCATGAGTGAGACCCTGAGTTCCATCCCACGCACTGCCAACAAACACATAAAAAAAACACAAATGCAAGATGATCACATAGGACCGGAGCAGTCAGCAACAGTCTCTAAAGGTAAAAACTGAGATGAGCCTTAAAAGATTAACATAAAAGATGCACAACAATGGGGTGGTCAGGCATTTCGCGCGTGAGAGAGAGGGGTCCAGGAGGAAGACCACGATTCTACATGAGCTTTCCTAAAATCAATAATTAATCCGACAGGCTCTATTCAGGGGTTTATATAGGGAAGCAGCTTGACAAGACAGCTCAGTGAGGTCTCACACAGACGATGGAGACACTTACGTGTCAGCCTATGGGGAAGCACTGAAGGCTTTGGAGTAGGGAATGGTTGTGAGACCACACAGAATGGAAATCAACCTGACAGCAATATGAAGAGGGACACAGTGAGGGGGAAGGGATAGGGAGGAGAGGAGCACATACAGAAGATCGAGCAGCACTTTAGAAGAAAATTTTGAAATAAAAAATAAAAGAGAGCGCACCAAAAATATTGAGAATGAATTCTCAAAAGAGTTGGCATCTAAGCAGAGCTGAGAAAAGAACATGAAGAAAGAGTCCTTTATAACCACAACCGCAATCCTTGACACACAGAAAGCACTTAATATATGTTTGCTCAATTGAAATAATTAACATGATTTAAAGAGAAATGACTGAAAGAGTGACTGAACAAGAACTAAGGGCCCAGATTCAAGAGAAATGCTCACAATATTAAATATGGCTGCATCATTCAGCACCTTGTCTAAGTGTTTTCCTCGAGCTGCTCCTAGGAGCACAAGTGCTGTACCATGGGATATGCGCATATTAAACCTGGCTCACACCACTGCGATGCAGCAAAAGGAAAGGAATTCTGTAAATACAGTCTTAGCTACTAGATCAGTAAGTTGAAGAGAAATAATGTGAGACAAAAGTGAAATCTTAAAATGCACTTGGTGTCAACATGCTTTTGAAGAAATTCTTCATCTGTTTTACGAAAAAAAGGAAAACAAAAAAAAGAAATCAAACCACTTCCCACAAATAAATCCTATACACACATTCCAAATGTATCTTTAAAACCCTTACCTAAGATATAAGCAGCCACTAATTTTTGATTCACACTTAAGTGGAGGTAGAGAGGCACCAGCGATTCCATGTCCCCCAGCGTAGGCAGCATCAGGGCCGCAATGCACACCACTCCCAAGAAGACTGTTAGTAAACTAGGTCCTGAGGAGCTGCTTTTGCTTTCTGTAAAAAGACAAAATCCTCTGAGCTTGCTCCTAAAAACAACTCCAAAGCTGCTTCACATACACTGGCCACCAGTCACCAGGATTCTGTTACGGCCACCTTCTCGGACTCCTTCCCCATCCCTCCCATCCCATGGAGATCTACCTGCTACCCTTACGAGGCAGCCTGTAACATAAGGGCTAAGAGCCATGGCAAGATGGTATCCCGAGATGGCACTGTGACAGGACAGTTCCTAGCGAAAAGACCAGCAGTCTGCCACTCCTTGCTACCACATCCCACCCTTGCCAGTACTGTTCAAGCATATACTGTCAGTACATGTATGTTTATAAATAATCTGAATAATTTCTGTACTAGCATGCTTAATATAAAACATACAAATAGAATCCTAAAAAAAGTGCTAAAAGCAAATTGCTTTTCAGTATTTTCTTCCTTTATAGTATCACAACAGAATTAAGATGGCCTGACTTTATGACAGTACAAATGGGTTACACGTTCAGTAGAAGCCACACTCAGTTTTTTGAGTTTTGGTCTTTTCTAGGCTAGTGATGTGTGGTATGATCTTGCAACACTGAGCAGGAGCAGTGAGCTATAGCTCCTGGTCAGCTATGAGATCAGAAGAGGCAACCAACAGACTCCAGTGCATTGTGTGATTAAGCCATGAAATTTAGGAGTTTCAGAATATTCCCTGGATTAGACGGATAATGGGTTTGCCAGGACATAACCACACTCTAGGTCTTCATTGGAGCTGCGCCTCATTTGAGCCCACTGTACTAGCGCTGCATTGAGCATCTTAGGGAGGTTGCCGGGCAGGTTTGAGTCTAATAACTGCAGCATCCTGCTTCCATTTCTGAAAATATTAATGTTATTATAAACCTGCTTATGAAATTTCTTGCCCCCTGCTGCTCTACCTCATTTATACTACAGAAGAAAGCAGCAGAAACAATACGTGGCAAATTTATGCTAAGTGAAAATAAGGCTGCCACGGAGAACAAACTGTACATGATTCCACTTAAATGAAATATCTAAAATAGTCAAAACTTGAAGATCAGAGAGTAGTTGCCAGAGCCTGGGAAAGAATAATGTGAGCTGCTGATCAGTGGGTCCCAGTGATGTCAGATGAAGATCTAGAGATCTGTTCTACAACAGAACAGATCTACACCTACACTATAGCGAATACTGTGCACTTAAGAGGGCTGATCTCATGTTGAATGTTCTCACAGTAACATAAAAATGTAAGTGATCTGTTATCAAGCCTGCTATGCTATTGTTCTGTGTGTACAATATACATACCCATCTTTCTAAGAAACCCAACAGCATTTTCTGTTATATGGCTTTTTTCCATTAATCTTCCTTTCATTAAAAAGTGATAGCCAACGGCAGCACAATGTTGGTATTTTATTAATGAAATAACACTGTTCATTATATTCATAAATGCAGCTTTTCTAAATTATTTATACCTTAGCTGTTGTAGAGTTTAACTGAACCTTACCAAAGCCAAACAGGTAAAAAAGAATTCAAATTTTATAGTGATTATGCATGGGAACGAACCAATAGCAAAAATACCTAAAAAAAATCAAGTCTTAGTTAATAAATGAAGTCATTTTAGATTTATATTTGTTATAGGGATGGATTTTCAAGGAAAAATATATGAAAATTATGTTGCCCACTGCAAACTTATAATAAAGACAATTCCAAAGAAGATTTAGTATTTATAGGAATTCCAAAAATGTTTGCATAAATGCTTAAAATGTTTCAAAATGGAAATAGCCATTTCCTTGGTCCTGTGTGAACACTGTAAAAATATTATAAAGCTATGGAAAACAAAGCTGGGAGTGGTGGTGCATGCTTGCAATGCCAGCACTCAGAGGGATGATCCAGGACTGCTGCAAATTCGAGACCAGCTTGAGCTCTACAGTCAGTTCAAAGCCAGTCTAAGCTACAAAGCAAGATCCTGTCTCAAACAAATGAAACAGGACAGGCATGGTGGTGCATGCCTGCCATACCAATATTCAGAAGGTTGAGGCAGCAGGATCAAGGCCAGCCTGAACTGCATAGTGAGACCCTGTCTCAAAAATCCAACAAAACAAAACACACCAAAAAAAAAAATCTTTTGCCATCATTCCATTTTCTCAGCTTGGTGTACACCCTTTTAGATTTTATAAATTACCCGTATAAACATATGCTTTTTTGCAGAAATTAAATCATATTATAAATGCTGTTATATAACTTTGGTAATTCTCTTACTTTTGTTTTTGAGACAGTGTCTCACTGTGTGGTACAAGCTGGCCTCAAACTTGTTGTGCAGTACAGACTGTCCTCAAATTTGAGAAACTCCTATCTCACCCTCCTGAGAGCTGGATTACAGCTGTGTATCACCATGCCTGACTCCTTCTCCCCCTTAAATATGAAATATATTTGAAGCTTTTTCTATGTCAATATATAAACATCATTCAATCAGATCTTTGTAAATGCCTGCCTTGCACTGCACTTAAGAACATTCATAATTTAATCAATTCCCAATTGATGGGTTCTTAGGTCATTTTAAAGTTTTATTACTATCAACAATAATAAAAATCATAATTTTCTTAAGCCAGAAGGCATAGACTCGAACACAGAAAAAGATATAGCAGCTCATTAACAATGCAATTAAGACAAACCCAGCAAAATTCACTTACATCTTTTAAATTATCTTTTTAATAACCTGGGCTCTTGTATTTTATGAAAGTTTTTGTTGGTTAGCCTAAATTTAACATTTAAATTTCTGTTAAATAAAAAACTTTCAAAAGGCTGGGCATGGTGATGCGTGCCTATAACCCCAGCCCTCAGGAGGCTAAGGCAGGGGTGAGTTAAGGTCGGCCTGGGCTACATAGTGAGTTCAAGACCAGCCTGAACTACTACTAGCAGGACCCTGTCTCAGAAAAATCAAAACAATGAAAACTAAAACCCAAACCAAAACCTGACAAGATACAAAATTGTACTTATGCACATAGGCAAGGTCTAGAAAGAACACTTACATAAGCAGATTTGTCAAGTGCGTGGGATTATAGGTGCTTTCTTTTTTGAATTTGTTACTGCTGAGTGTCTTTTATACAGTAAACTTAAAAACCTTCTCATTTTACTGACTTCCAACATATTTTAAAATCAAAATTTTTCTTCTTCCATCTAACTGTGGGTCTCAACATTCCTGCACTTGCAGAACTTCTAGTAATAGGCTTTTGATGAAAAGTTTTCTAAGTTAACAATTTGAAAAAATAAGGATGCTGAAAAACCTCCCAGAAAAAAACTTCCACAAAACAATCTTAATTTATTTTGACATTTTTAGTTCAGAGAAAGTTAATGAGAAAACCTGAATATTATACATGCTGGAAATCACACATAAATTACTACTAAATGATTAGACAAGGGAAGTTACAATACATCAATTTGCCCACATAGACTTAAAGGGCTCCAGTCAGCCGTTATGCATTACCTGTGCAACCCCTCTGTGCCAACACTATCCTCCTACTGAGAACAAAATGGTGAACAAGACAAATAAGGTGCCTGCCTTCAGGGAGCTTCCTGATAGCAACAGCTTGAAGACCTTTTCCCCTAAAACAGACCATCACCATGCTAATGCATCTACCTACTCCACCATTACGATTACAATTCTCTCATATACTTTAGATGCCAATGTTTCTTATAAAGATAAAATAAGAGTGAAACAATATAATTATTCAGGCTTTTGGGGTTATTTTCACTTGAATAATTTTAGGGTTTTTTTTTCAAGGAAGCTTTTTTTTTTTTTTGAGACAGGGTCTTGCTGTGTACTTCAGGCTGGCCTCAAGTTCACAGCAATTCTCCTGCATCAACTTCCTAAGTGCTGGGATTACTAGAGGAGGCATTTTGAAGGGGGAACCCTGTATTCATTTCACAAATAGGTCAACTGCACAATATTGATCTGACAAAATGACATTTGACAAATGTTCTCTTTCCTCAAAAGATGAAACAATGGTCCTACCAATTAATAGTTGCTGAAGAGAACACAATCTACTAGCTACTGCCTCGTCCCTAGCCCTCAGATCACCAGGAAATCCAGGTCCTCCTTACAGGGATTGATACAACACTTGGCTACAGTGAGTAAACATCTGAACATGAACAAACTGATATGGGTCTATGAATTAATCTAATGACAAGGAGATTTTTAAAAACTCTCTTATGTAATATGCTGCAAGTTTTAAGGACAATTGTTATCACATTCATATAACACCATCAAAAATTTTCTCTGTTTTTTTATGGAAAATGTTATCTCCCTGCTCTTACAATAGGTTTAAGAGGAGAGGATGATAAGTTAGGAAGGAGGGGAAACCATGCCTCCAGAGTAGAATATGAGGGTACTGTCAATGTCGAAAGAATATATCATAACACTTCTGAATATCTAAGCTAGAAGGAAATGAGAAGTGCAGAGGGATTCAATTAATAGCCCCCAGGGGATATTATAATCTACTTAGTTTAATTAACTTCAACTTTAATGAGATTCTTTTTTTTCAAAATAATATGAACAGCACACTAAACTTGGCCTATTGCCAAACACAATTTCTCTCCTCCTTTGAACTAATCAAATGAGAAAGGATATAAGAAAGTCATAGAAACAAAAGCATATTATTGCCAAAGTGTGCCAGCATCAAAAAATATGTTGCCTGCAGTCTCCAATTTCATATTTTGTAGATAAATAATCTCTAATATGAACCATATACATGTTTATATTTACATATATAGCACTAGAATATTAAAAATACCTTAGCAAAAAGGTTTTTTTATTTATATATAAAGCATACACTGTACACCAACAAGAACATTTGTCCCCTCTTTGTTGCCCAGTCCAGCGGGGGCAACCCTCTCTTCCAAAACTTCTGGGTGCTTGCTCTTTTTCAGTTAACCTCGTCTCCAGGTTCAATTTTGAAGTTGACTGGGTTTAAGTAGCAGATTCACTTTCTAACACTTTTGCTTAGCTCTTTGATTATTTTAAATTTAAAAATGTATAAGTAAACTCCCAAAGGGCTTTAAAAACAACCCAATCCTACCTGGTTGAAACGACTGCTCAAAAAATAAACTTTCACTTAAATGTTCCTTTATTCTTTTGTCCTCTTCTTCCTTTGGTTGCTCTTTCGCAGACGGGAGAAGAGTAGCGACAACCTCTTTCCTGCCCAGAGCCTTCCTCTGGCTTTGCTCGGACACTTGGAGACGGAATTTGTCTATCACACCATAGTGACAGGCTCGAACGTCTCTATGACGAATCACACTGAAAATGGCAAAAAATAACAAATACTATATTTAGGTTTCTGGGGACCTGTCAAATACAATGCAACAGGAGATTTTAACACAATAAACTAATATTAACTGACTATAAGCAAATACTCAAAACTAGAAATTTATTAACGATGCAAAAAATCATACTATAACCCCAGAGAAATGGGTAGTTCTTTTTTTTTTTTTTGAGACAGAGTCTTGCCATGTAGTTCAGGCAGGCCTTGTATATTTGTATGTATCCCAGGCTGGCCTTGAGTTCATGGCAAACCTCCTGCCTCAGTCTCCTGAGTGGTGGGATTACAGATGTGTCATCACTCCTGGCCAGAAATGGGTACTTCTGAAATATCTGATGAACACACATATTCTAAAATATAGAAAGGGGAGGCTGAGGCAAATATAAATAAAATATAGAATGGTCTTAAGAGAAAAGAATATAAAGCACTAACATGCTTATGTTTTCTGCAGTAATTTATTATACTTTGCCCTTCCTAGGGAACATAAAACAATTATGTCAAGGATAACACATGTACTTGATAAGGCTACCTTTATGGGGAGTAGTTCTTGCTTATTCTATACTGAATGAAAATTCACAGAAATATGTAGAAGCACATTCTCAAATATACATCAACTCATGGCTTTGAGATGATGCCAATATATTCAAGAAAAGAGAATTCTGTGTCTTATTCTGACAGAAGATTTTTAACAAATATAGTTTCCTTGGTGGCTTAAATTAAGGCCTGGTCAATGGATCCATATGGTTACCACTAATTCTAAAGTGAAAATTAAATATGAACAGCTTGAGCAAACAATCATTTATCTGACACTCTACGATGAAATTATCTGGAAGTGCTCAGATAACCTTTTACAGATGAGTAGTTACAGCCTTGCTTCCTGTTTATATAGACTTAACTTCCAGGCTTATTAGCTGAATCATTCTGGATGAACTTATATTGCCATTGTTTTTATACCACAGTATTATTAGTTTCCCAAATGTCACAGTATTAGTAGGATGTTTTAAAGGAAGCTAAATTCCCCATTATAGCTACAGACCCTGAAAGGAACAAGTCAGAACCTGGCCTTCATCAACACCTTCGCTTCAATTAAAACCACGTTGTGGAAACAGTGGAGGAACTACTGCCACCTACATTAGCTCCACCATAGTGAAGTACTGTTTGGGTGGTTTGTTTAGAATCTCTCAGAAACTTCGTAAATTTTGATACATTTCAGCAAAGGATCCAAAGAGTATAAATGCCTATGTGGGAATAGCTTCACAAAAAAGGTCTTTTTAAAGTTAAAAACATAAATATTAACACACTGAAAATGTGTTACCAGGAAGTGATGTTGACTTACATATCCACACAACACTGAGGCTTTACCGCACCTGCAGCATCAACGACAACATACTTATTTGGAGTAGTACACAAAACTGAAAGAAAAAGTCACAGTGGCCATTAGTGGTTTTAAAACAACTAGTTTCTACAAATAAAAAATTAGTAGGGACTAGTGAAAACTGCATAAGACAGGTCTAGGAGACTCACCTTTGAACTTTAGGGCAAACTCATAGGGGTTGTACAGAGTCAGCACTTGCTTATGTGTTGACTGATCATCTGCGTAAAATATGAGCTCCGTGGGAAACACAAAAACAGGAAGATTCCCTTCCACTAGCTCTGGCTGTCTTTTTTGTTGATGCATTGGCACTGAATCCCCCTTGCTACCGCTTCTGTTTTTATAGTCTCAAATCTATTTTGGACTTTTCTTAGATTCAGTTAGAAACTCCGCAGCATTTTGGCAATCTAGAAATAGAAGGAGAAAGAAAAGAAACTGAATGATATTGACTTTCATTAATCTGCAGTCTTTCCACAAAAAAGCATGTTTAACATGCATGAAAATACTTCTGTGAATTGCCGAAGCATGCCTTTTGGCCTTCCCACTCGGTTTACTTATATAGCTTACTGCAAATTCTGCAAAGAAATGTCTACGTACTCCTTTTACGCTCAGGACTCCAACCGATGAGAAACTGCATAAATACTTGCAAGGTAAGAGCAAAGGGACAACATTTTTAAAAACTCAGATTTTAAAAAAGTAGAAAAAGCTAAGCATTGCCAAACCTCATTTCATACGAGCCCATCAGAATTCTTAATGATTAAATTTGTGTATTTCCTTATTGTTTTTGTGTTATTGGAGTTTATATTCTTTTATCTTTAAAATAAAAAGGCAAAGAATTCTTAACGATTAAAAACAAAGTGAGTTCCCATGATTTGTAGGAGAAAAACATGAGAATCACTTTTACAGTCATGTCAACAATGCTTTATTTAGTGCCTTCTGGCAGCAGCGGGTGGGAGAGTCATTTTGGTCTTTTTTTATTTTTTTTGAACTGAAACTCAAGACAAACTAAAATGTCTTGAAAGGAAGCTGAAGAGCCATGCTTGCTAAGCAGTCCTTAGCGTTTTCTGTGAAAATTCAGTCTGTAAGTAGGCTTTGGCATGCATAGCAACCCCACCCCCACCCCTGGACCGCTGCCCCTTATCACGCACACAGGCTTTATGGATTCTTCTTGGGCCTTGAATATGTTCCAGATAGTTGTAACTAGGAAAAGTCTGACTGTAAAGTGTGATGTTTGTATTTCTTTTCTAATCTTATTTGAATCAATACTCTTATTTAGCAAGCACCGCAAGTGTGCCTCTTAAAAATAACACAAGGTTCAATGCCCACCACAACAAAAAAAAGTGATAGGTCAAACATACAACTACAGAAATTGTCTGATTTTCACCCATTCGTCCACACATTTAAAACAGGCTATAAACCATTTAATACCTTGGATTCAGGTTCTCCTACATTCACAAATATAATCAACGAGTAAATTGGGTTTTATTAGCTATCAGGGCTAATATGCTAATTCTTACTGATGTGTATTAATCAACCAGGATACTGCATAAACATGTGCTCAAATTTTTCTTTTTTCTTTCAACTGGGCATCTACTATATGCCAGGGAGTACATCAGTAGCTGAGCAGAGATAATAAAGATAAAATAATGCACAGGCCCTGCTCTCAAAAAGTTCAGTAGATGATGAGACAAAAATTATCTAAGCCACTTATATCATAATGCATA
>PVLD010026107.1:0-22682 GCA_004027595.1 Dinomys branickii | reverse complement strand
GAGGCCACAGCCTTGAGGCAGGCATAGAGCTGGGTGTGGTAGGATGTGTACTGGCTGCTCTGGCTCCACCTTGCCTCCAGGTGCTGATTAGGAAGGTTGCTGCAGGGTGGGGACTCCGCTTCAGTGGCTGTTGCAACCTCTCATCCTCACACTGGATTTGACCACAGTTCCCAACCACCATTGCCTCTTTTCCTGGCTGTGCCCTCTCCTGTCCAGACCTGGACCAGCTCTTGGAACTCCGCTCTCCCCTGGCCGAGTCGGGAGGCTTCCATGAGCGTGGGTCTCCGAAGCTGAAGCTGGGATTGCTGGAATGAGGGCTTGGGCCAAGAGTGTGTTTGAAGCAGTGGCTTCCTCTTTCTCCATCTCTTCTCCCTCCGACTGTGCCGCTGCAGCCCTCCGATCCTTTCCTCCAGGAGAGGTTTTGCTTGGTCTTTCCTAGGGCTTCAGTTCCCATTTCAGATCCTTCTTGGGTTCAGGGTACACACCTCTCTCCTTTCTGTCTTCATATTGCTATATTCCATTGTCTGGGTGGTAATCCTCTGGGAGGTTCTCTCTCTGCTGCCTACCCGGTCGCCATCTTCTCGGAAGTCCTTCTTAGTTTGTCATTTTTGACACTGTGTTTGTTGTTGTCATTGTTTATGGTACCACTTGAGCCAAAGTGATATAATTGTTCTAACTAGCTGTTCTTCCTGGTATTCCAAGACTGAGATTGTCTAAGGATTATAGAAAACACCGTGGACCAGTACCAAAGAACCAGGGGCTGGGCCAAGCAGGGAGCAACTTCGTGTCCTCAACAAATTGAAGAGGTAGGATCTTGCAACAGACTCAAAACCAAAAATCCAGCCATACCTGGAAGACACCTCTGAGAAGTAGTCATTTCCTAAGGGTTCTAAATACTAGCAAGAAAGCAACTCACTATAGGCAACTTACAAGCATCAACCGAGGAGTTAAACTAAAAAAACAAAAAATAGATGCAGACCAGACATGTGATCACCAAAGGCAAACCCATGGGATACTGAGGTGGGACAGTCTGGAAGCCACCATACCTGGCTTCTCTGAAGTATTAACAACAAACTAAATGAATGAGGCTCTAGAAAATAAATTATATCACAAAATAATTTCTCAGATAACTACAGAGATGGTGATCATAGTGAAAACCATGTTAGTGACTCTGTATGTTAGATACAAATAAAAAGAAAAGGAGTTCAAGAAAATGATGGAAGGCACGAATGCCCAACATACTAAAGAAATAGAATCTGTAATACAGATTCAACTAGATATCCAGGAGAATAAAAGTTCCACTGAAAGTATTCACAGCACAGTGAGCCAACGTGAGGGCAGAATCTCAGATATAGAAGACAGGCTTGCAGTTAGTAATCATGAAAAGAAAGATTTCTTAAAAATAGCAAGTGAACATGAGAAATCAATCCAGTGGCTTCTAGATGATGCAAAGAATAACGTAAGATTGATTGGGGTCAATGAAAAAGCAGGAGATAGCCCAAGTAATATAAAAAAACCTGTTCACAGATGTCATGGCAGAAAAATTCCCTGCCAGGGAAAAAGAATTTGACATATACATAAGTGAGGCATATGGAACTCCAATTAGCCATGATAAAAAAAATTCTATAAAATTTAAAAAAAAATTCTATAGCAGGACATGTAACAACAGTCAAGAATCCAGAAATTCAACACAAGGACAGAATATTAAAAGCTGTTAGGGAAAAGAAACAAATCACCAGTAAAGGAGGCCCGTCAGAATCACAGCTGACTTCTCAGCACAGACCCTCAAGTTGAGGAGAGCTTGGAGTGAAGAAATATTTCAAGCTCTAAAGGAAACAATCTCCAGCCCAGATTGATGTACCCTACAAAACTATCTTCCAAAACTGATGGAGAAATAAGATACTTCCATGACAAGGAACGCTGAAGAAATTCATGACCACCAAACCAGCACTCCCTAATGTTCTGAAGGACATTCTAGAAAGAGATAACAAGGGCTACAACTCCATGAACCCTAACAGAAGGAATCCACCAGGCAAGGCAAACAATTAAGTAGAAGGGAAGGGCGGGAGGAGAGCCAGCAACAGGAAAACAACATGAAAAGCATAAGTCAGTGCGTATCATCTATAACCATCAATGTCAGTGGTCTCAATTCACAAGTCAAAAGACACAGACTGGCAGAATGGATCACAAAGCAGGATCCAACATTATGCTGCATGGAAGAAACACATTTAGTTCAAAAAAGAAATTCATAGACCTGAATTCAAAGAGTGGAAGGCAATACTCCGTGCAACAGGAACCTGGAAAAAAGCAGGGGTGGCTACTCTATTTGCAGACAAAGTGGATTTCAAGCCAAGCCTGATTAAGAGAGACAAAGAAGGTCACTACATCCTTGTAAAGGGAATGCTTGAAGAGGAAGAGCTAAGAATCAAAAGTATATGTGCAACAGATGCTAGTGCACCCAACTATATAAAAATTATACTGGAAACCTTTATGAAAATAAAACATCTATCATAATAAAACATTTATCAAAATGAATGTAGAATATTGGAAGACCAAGTTAGATAATAGTGGATTGAGGAGTGAAAAGGCGTGGAAAAATGGGTAATAAATAAAAATAAATCATGTAATGACAAAGGAAAATCATTTCTAACATCACTATAACGATTATTAGTAAACTTCTGTGTATGTGGGGATAGAACTACATGCTGGGAGTTTGTGTTGTCTTAGTAGCTAAAACTATGGGATACAGCCATGTATATATACAGCCATACAACCAGTTCAATACAGACACTCCTCTTTTAATGACCAAACTTCATTCCTGGGGGTAGGTTATTAGATGAGGAACTGTGCATAGTATGTACATTACAATATCAAAACAAAGAAATGGTCAGAGGGAACTACAACTTGATGACTTTGCATTTATTTGTATACCTCTTGGAAGCAGTACTTTAATGTATTACCAAGCATAAACTACAGTACTATACTGTGTAGTAGAATCAACAGAAATTACAGAACTGTATAAATAAGGCACTGTATAAAACAAGACATTGATGCTCTATAAAAAAAATGTAGAGAACTGTACACACACACAAAAAGAGATAGGCCATAAGTCTGAACAACGCATATTGGTCGTAAGTTTAAATAGTTATTAAACAGGCAGGTTGTTTAACAAGGAATGTTTGTATTGACTGTTCACTGGCTTTGTAACTTTGGTGAGTTACTAACCTCTCCAAGTCTGTTTCCTCCTCCCTAAACAGTGGATAGTATCTTACTGGAGTGCATGAGAAGGAAGGCATGTATTACTGAGTGACAAATGAGTAATGCAGATAATTATTACCATAAGGATTGAGCAGAGCAAAACTTTGTGTGCATGAAAAGCTTATAGTCATCATTTATTGAATACTTATCAAGATGTGCCAGACAATATTCTAAGCCTTTTACATGTATTATAATTTAGTAAAGGAAGGCACTGTTTAGACATTTGTTTTAAATAGATGTGGAAATAAAGGCATAGCCCCAGTAAGTGGTAGGGGAGAGATTAAACCTAGGTGGATCTAACTGCAGAACCTGTACTTAACCACCATGCTGTGCTTCCACTTAGCTATTGTACCTAGAATTTCACTTATTCAGTCATGGCTGGATACGGGGTCATTGGGATTCTTTTTGACATTATCTTTTAGCTCAGTTTTTCAGAGTTGCCTTTCTGCTTAGGCAGATTTTCCTTGTGAGGTGACAGTATAACTCATATTGATAACATAGCAACCCCAGTGAAAAGAAGAAAAAATTGTTTTTATAATAACTCCAGTAAAGTCTTAAATTACCTAGGTTTCATGGCACATGTCTGTAGTCCCTGATACTCAGAAGGCTGAGTCAGGAGGATCACTTGGGCCCAAGAGTGCAAGACCAGCCTATGCCACGTAGAAAGGCCCATCTCAAAACAAAAACAAGGGTGGAGGTGGTGGCACATGCCGGCAGCCTCAGTATTTAGGAGGCTGAGGCGGGAGACGAGCTATGAGTTGGAGGCTGGCCTAGGCTACGTGTGACTTGAAGGCTAGCCTGGACTGCATAGTGAGACGCTGTCTCAGGAGTATAAACATCCTCTACTCCAAAACACACATGTGTGCATGCGCACACACACACAAACACACACACAAAACACACAAACCAATCAAACCAAACCAACAAAAGAAACCCAAGTCCTATAGTATAATCTCGTTGGATCCATTGGAGTTGTATTCTTATCACTGAACTAGTCTTTGTGCCTGAGGGGGGGATGGGTTAAAATGAAATACTCTTACTGCCCAGCCTGGTGTGTGTGTGTGTGTGTGTGTGTGTGTGTGTGTGTGTGTGTGTACACACACCCGTGGATCTGAGATGAGGGCAGAGAACCCTCACCTATGGCAGGGACCTCAGGATGCTATTACTAGATGAATAGGAACAGACCAGGCAAAATCAGCTGTGTCTCCACACTTAGAACAATAGCTGTGCACTGTGGTGTGTACTGATAATTCAGCTACTTGGGAAGCTGAGGCAGGAGGATCATCTGTGCAACACTGCGAAGCTTGGGACCATGTTTATGCTATAGGATCTTCCTGCCTAGTTGTTATTTTAGCCTTAATGTGTCACATATTTTCACAGAATTATGATGAATTATGATAAATTGAAATCACGCCTTGGTGAGATTCATGATAGCAAAATGCGTCTAGAGCAGGATTTGAAGAAACAAGCTTTGGACAACCGAGAAATAGATAAAAAAATGAATAGTATCAAACCTGACCTGATCCAACTACGCAAGACCCGCGATCAGCATCTCGTGTAAGTAGCGTGGGGCCATACGGAGGGAGGCGCCAGCATTCAGTACAGCTGAAGGACAGACCCTAGAGACGGGGGGTTCTCACTGAGAACTGCACAGGGAGACTATAGCATTTAGAAACACAGCCCTGGTGGGCCAGACCAGAGTGCGGCATGACTACTTTACACAGACGGCTTGGGAACCTTAGGTGGTGGTTGTGCCATGGAGATGAAGAAGTACAGATTAGCCAGGTGTGGTGGTGCAGCCCTCTAATGCCAGCACTGAGGAGGCTGAAGTAGGAGGATCACTGCCAGTCTAGGGCCAGCCTGGGCTACAGAGTGAGTTCAAGACCAGCCTGGGTTACAGAGTGAGACCCTGTCTCAAAAAAAAGAGAATAAATACATAAAAGTTAAAAAAAAAAAAGGGAGGGGGCTTACAACCAGATGTCGTGGCACATGCGTGTAATCCCAGCACTTGGGAGGCTGAAGCAGGAGGATCACTGCGAGTTTGAGGCCAGCCTGGGCTACAAAGCGAGTTCAAGGCCAGCCTGAACTGCATAGTGAGACCCTGTCTCAAAAAGAAAAAAGGGCGGGGGATGTAGCTCAGACTGTAAAGACTGTTCAATCCCTAGGACCAAATAACAACAAAATGACTGTAGGTATAGCTCAGCGTTAGAGTGCTTGTTCAGTATGTGCTTGGCCCTGAGTTCAATCATCAGCAACAAAGTTAAGCAGATATAGGTAGCACACTGCAGAGCTTTGTGAGTAAGGGAAGGGGATGGACACAGCAGGGATTCTTATGTCACTGTGCTCACACCGTGAAGCTGAAGAAAGGCTAAGGAGGCTGTGAAGCAGCGTCTTCTAAAAAGCAGCGCAGCTGTTAGGAGCTGTGCCCCAGGCTGCGGTGAGGCGCAGGTCAGTCCATTCAGGCTGCTGTGACAGAAACACTAGAAACTGATATCATGTAAACGTCCCAGTTTTAGAGCCTGGGAAGACTTAGATCACGGCATCAGCAGATTCAGTGTCTGTTGAGAGCTACGTACTGTAATAGTTTCAGGGATGAACAATTACAGTTACACTGTGCTGAATAATTTTTAATAACATCCTTCTCAAGAGATTATTTCTATTTGCTATTGTGGCAAGAAAGGCCCTGGAAATGCTCTGAATGTTAATCTGAGTGTGCTTACATTGGTTTGTATGTATATAAAAATTCAACAGTATGCACACATACAGTTAACACATTTGATATGTGTAATAACTCAAAAAGGATATTAACATTTTTCTTCGGTATAAAAATCATTTATATTTCTTTAAAAAAGAAATTTGGTTGTTTATATGCAGTTTGTTTTTATCATGAGCTAAGATTAATTTTCATGAGTACCTTTACTTTTCTTGGTATTTATAAACTTAACTTTTTAACCAAAAAAATGACTTGCCATCACAATACACGTGCACTACTGAGAACTATGTGCTAGGGGAGTTTGCAGGTCAAGGAGTCCTGCGGAGGGTGTGTTTCCAGCAACTTTACTGATACATAGTTGCCGTCCACATAGCTGACTCATTTCAAGGGTCTAATTCAAAGCTGAGTGTGATGGCGCAGTATCAGCTGCTCAGGTGGCTGAGATGGAAGGGTCCCTCGTGTCCACAAGCTCGAGACCAGGCTGGGCAGCATAGTGAGACCTCACCTCAAATTTTAACACGTGTGTAATTCCATATCTTTTAGTATATTTACAGATATTTGCAATCCTCACATATTTTAGAACATTTTCATCATCATAAAAAAGAAATCCTGGAAGCTGGGTGTGGTGTGCGTGCCTATAACTGCAGCTCTCTGGGAGGCTAAAGCAGAAGAATCCACTTGCAGCCCAACCTGGGCACCTTGGTGACTCCTTAGTGCCTTAGCAAGATCTTATCTCAAAGCAAAACATTATAAAAACAATGCCCAGCCACACACACACACACACACACACACCCCGGTCCTGTGCGCACGCACACCCCCCCCCCCGGTCCTGTACACGCGCGCACGCACGCACACACACTCACTCACTCACTCACTCACTCACTCACTCACTCACTCACACACACTCACACACACCCAGTCCTTGCATCTTAATGGCTTTAACTATTGGTGCCACTTCATGTAAGTGGAAACCTCCCAGGTAATCTTTTATGACTGGCTCCTTTCACTTAGCAAGTTTCCAGGTTCACCTGTGTTGTGGCGCATATCAGTGCTCCATTTGTATGGCCAGACAGGTTCCCGCTATATGGATGTGCCCCGCTTTATGTAACTGGCATCAGCAGATGCACATTTCGGTTGTCCTTTCTTTTGACTGTTGTCAATAATGCTGCTCTAGACATTCATGTACATGCTTTGTGAATAGATATTCTCCATTCTACTGAGTATATACAAGGACTGGAATTCCTAAATTATATTGTAATTCTGTGTTTAACTGTTATGAAAAGTGACTGAACTATTTTACATTCACACCAGCTGTGAGAGTCTAGTTTTCTTACAGTAAGTGACTCACATCTTATTTTGGTGGTTGTTGTTGATGTTTTGGCACTGGGACCCAAATTCAGGACCTTGTGTTTTCCAGGCAGGTGCTTATGCTGCTGAGCTGTACCTTGGCCCTTGAATCACATCTTAATATATTTCTGATAATTCTAATATTTTTCCTGGTGCTAGAGCTTAAACCCAGGTCCTTGCTCGTGTTAGGCGGGTGTGTTGTAATACTGAGCTATACACCAGCACGGATAGTTAAAAGTGGTTTTTCTCTTCAAAGTGATACATAGAGTATCTTACTTTACTCTTATTTAGAGAATATGAGATTTGGTCTATAAAACTCGATGTAAGAGAAGTCTGTATTCTTTTTAAGTTAAAATTAATTCATTCTAAGTAGCCACCTACCTGGTTATATGGAAAATATTTATGCATTTTTCTTTTGAGATAGTCTTTCTCTGTATTTTAGTCTGGCCTCACTCTGTATTTTAGTCACTTTGTAGACCAGGGTGACCAGGATTTTTGAACTCACAAAAATCCCCCTGCCTCAGCCTCTTGAGTGTTGGGATTACAGGGGTGTGTACCACTATGCCTAGTTTTATAAGGAAAATATTTAATCTCATTTATTATTGGGGCTTTTCCTAATTCCTGTACACACACACAGTTGCAGTTGGATCCAGTAAAAATTGCTTTCCTGAAGGTAGTACCAGGAAACTAGGAGAGGACAAAGCCCGTTGTCTCTCTCTCTCCTGACCACAATTATTAGTAGACCCTGCCTCTGCTCTTAGTCCTTGGGCCCTGCTGTATGGTTAAATACTCCTCTTCCTAGAAAATTCAGAGGTACCCATTACAGTAATCTCCTAATGGACTGACGACAGACTGCTTTTCTTTTGTACTGGGATTGAGCCCAGGGCCTATGCACTGAGGTACTGAAGTATAGCCCCAGCCTTACTTATTTTTAGACAGACAGGGTGTCCCTAAGTTTCCCAGGCTGGGCTTGAACTGGGAGTCCTCCTGTCTCAGCCTTCTAGAAGGCTGGGATTACAGGCGTATGCACCACGCCTGGCCAGATTCTGCATCGTAAAGCTCTCTTGCAGTCTATTCCAGGTGCCTGTATTTTTATTTTTTTTATTTTTATTTTTGCGGTACTGGGGATCGAACTCAGGACCCTGCGCTTGCTAGGCAATAGGTGCCTGTATTTAAGTCACCCATTTCACACCTTAGCTGTGCCCTAGGGGAAGCTCAAATGCTCCTCCAGGACCGCTGCTTTAGCTTTGAACTGTTTTTTCTATCCTTTCTCTCGGACTTCCCATCTTAATCTTCTTGTTTAGAGTTAAACAGAAGCCCTTTTCCTCTTAAAGTGTAACAGCTGGGTTATAAGGCCAATCAGATTTTTAAAAAGGACAGTGTATACACATTTTCCCCCCAATTTCTGGGGCGGGGGCAAAGAAAGGATATGATAATAAGCTTTTCTCTCTTTCTCTTTCTCTCTTCTTTTTGACACAGGGTCTCACTAGGCAGTTGAGGCTGGCCTTGAGCTCACTTTGTAGCCCAGGCTGGTCTAGAACTCGCAACGATCCTCCTGCTTCAGCCTCCCAAGTGCTGGGATTACAGGCGTGTGCCACCATGCCTGGCCTTTTCTCTCTTTTTAAAGATAATGTTAATGTTAAATGTAGCCTGCCCATAAATATTTACCTTATATTAATTGAATGTCCTATGCTTGTACTATTTTAAACATTGGGAATATAGCCATGGACAGGACAGGACCCCCACCCCACACCCCTTTTTCTAGAAAAGCAACTTACATTATGTATGGTGGACATACAGAATTATGAGTTTCAGCCAAGTGCTGTGAACATGATAAAATGAGGTCCATCGTAGGGAGGGAGGGGACTGGCTGAGTTAGGACAGTTAGGGTGGACACTCCGAGGAGGTGTTCATGACGTGACCTGGATGCTAAGGAGCCTTTGCTGGGGTTGGGGAGTGAAACCTGTTACACTGCCTTTTCGTTTCTAGACCATCGGCCACCAGAAGGGAACTAAGTGTGCTGTTCACACCCTTTGATAGCTAAATGTTAGTGTTTTAAGATACTTTGATTTGCTTGAAGTAAACTCATATCAGTTACTCAGGTTGTTGCCCTGAATTTCTTATGGTTTATTTAGATGCAAAAATAGACTTTGAATTTCTGGTTAGAGTTTGAAAGTTAATTCAGTGGGCCACACAGGGAGTGGATCTTCTAACGTAGTAGAAATTGGGATGTGCACCAAACCGACGATTCCAGAAACAAATGCCCTCCTGCATTTGAGTGCAAGTGTGTGTATTTGCACATATTAAGCATAAGCTTTTAGAAAAGGAAAATGAAAAGTGAAAGATAGGCCTAATTTCAAGTAGCTTTCTGTATTTATGCCTTTTGCAAAAAAGATTAATTCATTATGGTATTAGGCTTTTTTTCTTTTTTAAAAATTAGTACGTGTTTGTAGGACATAATCAACATGATATTAGTCAAAAGAAAAGTAATAGAGACAGCTGAGAATGGTGGCATATGCCTGTAATCCCAGCACTTGGGAGGCTGAGGCAGGAAAATCACCATGAGTGTGAGGCCAGCCTGGGCTACATAGTGAATGAGTTCAAAGCCAGCCTGAAGTACATAGCAAGAAACTGTCTCAAAAAACCAAAACAGCTGGCCATGGTGGTACATGGCTATAATCCCAGCACTTGGGGAGGCTGAGACAGGAAGATTGCTGTGAGGTTGAGGCCAGCCTGGGCTACATAAGTGAGTTTAAGGCCAGCCTGCACTTCCTAGTGAGATCCTGTCTCCAAAAACAAAAGATGAAAGCAAATGAGAGAAGTACAGGGAAATTGAAGGAAAGTTCTGGCCACTCGTAGTGAGATTAGAGATGTAAGTTGTTCCTGGACTCTCAAAAGTTTGATTGGCTTGGACATAGCTGCTTTGTCTGGGCAGTTTACGTAAGACTGACACTGACGTCTTCCCTCTGGCAGATGGCTCAATCACAAAGGAGTGAGACAGAAGCGTCTGAATGCGTGGCTTGGAATCAAGAATGAGGATGCTGACGAGTAAGTTCTCTCTGAGCCTTTGTGTCGGGGACTTGGTTACAGTGTGAGAGGCAGACTCTCCTTACACATGCTAAGAGTAGGTTCTCACTGTCATTTGATGATACTGAATCAGGAACTTTGCAACTCTTTTGAACTGCAAAGGGTTTACAGGCGTGCTGCTATTCAGACATTTGTGTTTCAGCTTCCTGATTGTAAGACGTGGGTTCTGTGCTGTGTGTACCCCTGCAGAAAATGAGGTTGTTACAAAAAAAAAAACACTGACTGACCACAATTTTGCCTGTTATTTTAAAGATTTAGAAGATCATTTTATTCATGAATTTGCCATTAGATAGAAATGGTTATTAAAAACATTATTTTTAATATTTAACTTTTAGGGCCTATTTTATTAGTGAAGAAGATGAAAACCTGCCACACTATGATGAGAAAACCTGGTTTGTTGAGGACATCAATCGAGTGCAAGCAGAGGACTTGCTCTGTGGAAAACCTGATGGTGCTTTCTTAATCCGGGAGAGCAGCAGGAAAGGCTGCTATGCCTGCTCTGTCGTGTGAGTCTTCCCGGTGGAACAGGAACGAGGGAAATAACACCTGAAGCTATCTTGGGGATTTAAATTCCAGGATAAACGGATTACTTAATTCTTCAGTAGTGTCCTGTATGCCCAACTTGGTTTCCATTGTCAGATTAGGGAAGGCTTGATTAAACAGAACTGTTTTTCCTTCAGCGGAGAAACTGTATCTAAAATTTAAAATGGAATACTAATCTGCTGAGGTAGTGATAGAACATGTGGGAGTATTTTCCTTAAGATAATTTTATGACTTTTTGTTTTTTCAAAGCTTGTTTTCTTTTAGTAGAAGGTAGCTGATTGTGGGAGCACATGTGGGTGCTCCTAGCACTTGGAAGGCTGGAGCAGGAGGATCTCGAGTTTGGGCCAGTCTAAGTCACATAGTGAGACCCTGTCTTAAAAAAGGAGAGACAGAGAGAGAGTGAAATTGTATGATAAGCATTAACCATGTCTTGGTCAGATTTTGAGAGCGGTGTATATTCCTTGAGAAGGTGGAGATACCATTGACAAGAGGCCACCCTTGGAAAGGAAATACGATGAGCTCAAGGGCAGGCTTTGGTGCCAGGTACGTGGCACTCAGTCTTGGCTCTCCTGCTTCTTTGCCTAGTTTCTTAGTCAGTAACAGAAGGGCACTAACACGATACCTGCTTGGGGGCTTTGTGAGGATGAAATAACTTGATACGTGCAGTATAACATGCTCTGAACATTGCTGGTGCAGAGTAAGTATGACCTACTAAGACCGTTAGGGTAATGACGCTAATGACAGACCTGGCAGGAGGCAAGCAAGAGTTGGCAGAGCCTCAGAGCGGGCGGTGGCGAGGACAGAAGAAAGACCGCCGCGGTAACAGTGCTCGGTGCCTGCACCTTGCCTTCAGTTTTCTAGTTATGTCATAAATTCAGAATTTGGATCCAAATTTACCAGCTTTCAAAACCCACCTATTTTAGGTGCACCAGTTAAAAATTTTATTAGCACCCTTCTTTTGCTGATTAAGAAACTAGCAGTAGAGCCAGCATTTGAATGCGATGTATCTGGCCCCAAAATTTATAAAAATTTCTTAAAATATCCAAGATAAATAGACTCACTGTGAAATAGGCATCGTTAGTAGGCTGTGCACAGGTGGAAGCATTAATTCTCACGGGAGAAAGGTAGATCGGACTGCTTTAGAGAAGAGGCATTAGCTCCAGACCTGAGAGGAAGAGTGGTTGTCTGTGGGCAGAAAGGGAGCGTGGGAACGTGAACTGCATTCCTGTCACTTCAGGGTGGAACTACTTCCAACATTTCTTTTCCCTTTGACCTGGGCTGCTCAGGTTGTCTGAGTTGAAATGATGGGTGATTTTATAAAGTTTGGGCTCTTTTAGGAATAATAAGGACAGGAAGGCAGTCAGCTGAGCTCTTCATTCTCGCCCCGGCCGTTGGTTGGCAGCCTGCAGGTTAAGGGCGCGGCTGTGGGAGGTGCTGTCCGGCAGCTTTGCTGATCCTGGGAACAGAGGAACAGCCGGAATCTTCACGTTCCCCTCCCCTCAGCAGCAGTCCTGTCCGTAGCAGTGTGGCTCTCCCTTGCCTACGAACACTGCTCCCACTTCCTATTAGAGCTCATACTGAGGGTGGTTAGGGACAAAGAGCGGCCGGCGCGCCGAGATTGCCAGCCACCTGCCACCTTGCGGTGATCGCCCTGTATACTTTGGACATTTGCTGAAGTAGGGAGCTGAGTAAGTTCAGTTTTCAGAAGAATCTCATAGCAAATTCAAAATAATCAGATTGTCTGATTAAAAATACAGTGAATGCTTAAAATATTAAAAATTACTACAGTAAAAGACATTGCCGTTAACCCTCCTCAAAGTGCTCCTCCTACCTCTGAGCACACCCCATCATTCTTGCCACTTTTTCTTTCTTTTCCTTTTTTGGTACCAGGAATCGAACTCATGACCTTGCGCTTGCCAGGCAGCAGCTTGTGCCGCTGAGCTGCATCCCTGGCTCTTGCTGCTGTCTGAAGCAGTTTGGAAGCCCTTTTTCATGAGTACCTTTAGTTGTGCAGTTGTGGCAGCCTTCACGTCCACAATCAATTCAAAGACTATCTTTTCATGGTCAGTTTGACTTTGGGGACGACTCAGAGGGCCATGGTGGTAGATGCAGTGAATAAGGTGGAGAAAGACAAACCATACTGTTTTCACTTGGCAGAAACTGCTGTCAGAAGCTGTGTGATAAGGAGTTGTCATGATGGAGGACGAGCCTGTCCATTTCTCAGTCCATTCTCTAGTTACATGATTTCTTACACTATTCAGAGTTCACTGTAGTACAAACTCAACTTGTACAATTCCATACAGGTCAATTGGTAAAGACTTTTTTGCATGAGGAGAAAGGGTGGTTTCTTGGGAGAACTCTGAAATGTGGTCTTAGGATTATAACTGTAGACCCAAGTTTCATCTCCCATGATATTTCTTAAAAGGCAGCAATTTGAAGGAGCGCACTGCACAACTGTAGTGAAAGGTGTTGATTGTGGCCCATGGTTTATAGCACACTCCAAAGCACATCTGCTCTAAGCCATCGCGCACAACCAACTGATACACTGAACAAGGTGAAACTTGTCGTACACCGCTACTAAGGGTCAGTGCTGCTCCTTCTATTGAAGATCTCTGCCTTTTTATTGAATGGCACATAGCAGCAGCATTCGATATATATATATATATATATATATATATTTTTTTTTTTTTTTTAAATCACACCTCATATAGTAAGACAGTAAGATACAACTCACTTCCTTTTCCATTTTAATTTCCGTTCGCATCATGAAGAAGCATAACTTACTGAACTCTCAGGCCTTCTCAGGCTAAAGACCTGCAACCAGCAGTGCGTGTACTAGAGGGTCAGGTAGTGAGAACTTGTAGTGCTGTTGTTGTTACCATTTGGAAGATAAGAAATTTAGCCAGGGATGATGACTAGCGCTTTAGCTCAGTGTGAAGGCCCTGGGTTCAATTCCTAGTACCTAAAATAAGACATCAGTACTACCTGTAACAAAAATAAAAATGTATGCTGCATCTTAGCAATAAATGGCAGAGTATAATCCTCTCATAAGTGGGTTCTTTGACTTAGCATAATGGTTCCAAGGTTCATTATGTTGGATGTATCAGTACTTCATTCGTTTCTGTTGCTACTCTGTTGTTTAGCTATGTCACTTATTTTTTTATTCATCAATTTTTGAGTGAATAGCCAGTAGTATATACCAGAGAGGCCCTGTGAGCTGGGTGTAGTGGCACATACACCTATAATCCCAGTACTGTGGGAACCTGAGGCAGAAAGATTACGAATTTGAACCTGCCTGAGTGAAAGCTTATCACATAGAAAACTAAAGCAGTGCAAAGAGGCACGTCAGTAGCTGGTGATATTAGAAAAAATGACCTCAAATTAATAACGCAGTCTTCTCCTGCCTTAAGAAACTAGGAAAAAGCAAACCAAACCAAAGAGAAAGGGAATAATAAAGACTCGCACTGGCGGGAATTGAAAGAGAGAATGGGAAACAGAGTCAGTGAGACTGAGAAGTTGGTTCTGGGAAAAGAGAAAGAAAAAAGAGGTTTTTAAAAAAAGGAAACAAATTACCAAAATCAAGATGAATGAAGGGGCTTTTTTTTTTTAAGCAGCACTGGGGATTGAACCCTGGCCCTTCGCACAGAGTTACATGCTAAGCCCTTTTAAAAATTGTTCTATGGTTGACACGTCACTTTGCTAAGTTGCCAAGTTATTCATGTGGGCTTAAACTTCGCCTCTTCTTGACTCAGCCTTCCAGAGTGCTAGGATTGCAGGCAGGTGCCAAAGAAGGGAGCATTTTTATAGAAATTTTGAAAAGCTAATAAAGGAATACCATAAACACTTTATATGTCAAGAATTTAAACAACCTATATTTATTGTTGGGCAAATTTATGGAAACACATGAACTCCCAAGACTGGCTCCAGAAAGTTAGAAAATCTAAATACAAGTATAAGAAGAAATTGAACTATTAATTAAAAAAAAACCTACTCAGAAAGCAAACCCCAGATTTTTACCACATATTTAAAAGAAAAATGCTACAAAGTGAGTTCAAGGCCGGTCTGAACCACATAGTGAATCCTTACCTCAAAAAGACCAAAAGCGACAACAAAAAACCTTCATCTTTCACAAACACTTTTTAAAAAATAGAAGAGGAAAGAGTACTTTCTACAGATATTCCTCATGTAATGACCTACCTGTGTAACAGCTCTTTGGAGTCAGGACCATGGTGTATAGATTTACAACCTGCTGCTTGGACTTATGAGCTGCCCTTTTTTTTTTTTTTTTTTGTACTGGTCTGTACATCTTGTTTGAAGAGTCTCATGTACATGTGTATACAGTACACCTTGTTTCTAGAGTACTACAGTCTCTGCCGATCGTACTGTACAGCACTGTAGTTTTATGGTATACATCACAGTACTACATGTAAGCTATGCAAATGGAAAGTAGTCATCAAGTTGACCATTTCTTTGTTTTGAGTATTATAATGTAATATTATAGACAGTTGCTCATTTAGCAACCCAGTTGTAGGAATGGAACTCAGTCATTAAATGAGTGCCAGTAATTCACTGCATGAGAGCAGTAATTCCTCAACACCAAAGCAGACACGTATCAGAAGAAAAGTGAGTTACAGAGTTTATCTACAACACTCATCAGGGGCACCGCTTCCCAGAATGTTAAAACAATCTTAAACAAAATACTAGCAAAGGAGCTCCAGGACCATATAAAAAGGATTAGATTCCCTGACTAAACAGGATTCATCCTGAGAATGCAAGGGTGGTTCAACACAAGAAAAGCAATTAATGTGATAAACCATATTAATAAAGAAGAAAAATTACGTGATAATTTCGATAGATTTGGAAAAAGTTTTCATAAAATCCAGCATTCTTTCATGTTAAAAAAAACCCAAAACACTGAAGAAGCCAGGCATGGGGGCACTTTTCATTCCCTGATAAAGTGTATCAGTGACGAGCCAGGGCAGTTAGGCAAGAAAAAGAAAAGACATCCAAATTGAAAAGGAAGAAATAAACTATTAGAAGTGAGTTCGTAAAGGTTACAGGTTACACAATATGAAAGTGCATTTCTATGTATTAGCATGAACAATCCAAAAATAAAATGACCCTGGGAGTGGTGGGCACATGCTTATAGTCCCAGCATTTGGGAGGCTGAGGCAGGAGGATCATAACAAGTTTGAGGCCAGCCTGGGCTACATAGTGAGTTCACGACCAGGCTGAACTACATAGTGAGACCCTGTCTCAAAAAAACAAAAAAAGATATGCCATTTATAATAGCATTAAAATGATAGCTATGAATAAAACAAAAGCATTGTACAGTGAAAATTATAAAACATCATTGAAAGAAGTTAAAGAAGATTTTAATAAATGAAAAGACACCCTGAGTATTAAGAATACTTAAGGTAGCAATACTTCCCAGGTTGATTGTGCCCATTCAGGACAACCCCATCAGAATCCCAGCTGGATATTTGCAGGTGATAAGATGTTCCTGAAATTCACATCAAAAGGCAGCAAACCCAGAATAGTCAAAACAATCTTGAAAATACAGAAACAAGTTGTGGTACTCCTACCTGTTGTTTCATTACTTAGTACAGCGATACAGTTAAGACTGTGAGGTCCTAACCTAGGGGTAGAGAATATAGGTCAATGAATAAAATTGAGAGTTGAGAAATAATAAACTCCTTAGCTTTATGGTTGTTTTAATGTATTTGTGGGCATGTCTATGAGAGGGTGGGGGGACACAATTTTAAGTTTTCGTTGACAAAACACTTCTGAGTCTCCTTGGTATAACAACAGCTGTCAGATCTCTGGCCATTCATTGTCTCTTTACCTGTTGTTATCTGCCTTAACATGTTTGCTATGGCGTATCATTGTAGGGCCGACGGGGAAGTGAAGCACTGTGTGATCTACAGCACTGCTCGGGGATATGGCTTCGCAGAGCCCTACAACCTGTACAGCTCGCTGAAGGAGCTGGTGCTGCACTACCAGCAGACATCCCTGGTTCAGCACAACGACTCCCTCAACGTCAGGCTTGCCTACCCTGTCCACGCACAGATGCCCTCGCTGTGCAGATAAAGAGGGAGAGTGCGCCAGCATTTTTCTAGTTGTTATTAGACTCTGAGGGCATTCTTTCTACGTGGACTGCTTGTTTTGCACAAGAAGTGATTTTGTGAATGTGAAGTGGAGAGGCCAGGCAGCAGCCGGCCAGGACGGGAGCACGAGGGGCCTGGGCTCTGTGGGCTCAGCGGGCTGCTGCACTGAGACAGGAAGAGGAAAGCAGAGGGTGTTTTTTGGAAAGTCTGTTTCATTGAGGGTTTTGTTTCTGTTCAGCCAGCTACCCTCACCAGAACGACTGGGTTTGGGGGTAGAGGGTGGGATTCAGAAGCCTCTGAAGAGACAAGTTCTCTTTTGGTCAGCTCTGTCGGGAGTTCTGTTTTACTCTGGTAGTCGCTCTTTCTCCCAAAACAAAGTTGTCGGTGATACAGTTTAAGTTGGTTTTTTAAAAAAGCAACCAAAGGAAAATAGGGAGACTTGGGATTTCATTTAAAAAAAAATCAAAGCTGACAGGATAAAAAAACAAACGTACAAAAAAAACAAAAAGCAAAACAAAACAAAAAACTGCAGATCTTTCAATTGAAGGTACTTTATTTCTTACAAACATAATTAACAATTTAGGCTTTATCGTCTCACTCTCTCCCCACTCTAAAGAAACATATTATTCAGAAACCAACAGAGCAGTTTGTTGCCAGACCAAGGTCTAAACAGAGAAGGTGGCACTAGCAGCTGAATGCAGGCTTCTGTACCAAAACTTGAAAGTAGGAGAACTAGGAATGTGAGTTTTAGCAAACACTAAAATCCGTCAGTGCATTTTCTTCTGTCCCACTTTGTATCTCTGAGATGAGGAATAGCATTCTTTTTGTGCAGATAGTGAACTTTGAATCATAAGAAGTTGGTGCTTGTATGGTGTACCCTTAGCCTAAAGAATGATCTGTTGTTTGAAACCTTTATAACTTGTTTGTATGAGTAAAGAAAAAGTGCAATCCAGTGCTTTTAGATGGCTTGATATACCAAATATAGAACAACGTTCCTATATGTGCTTCCCCATGTTTAAAGGCCCTGCAAGAGGCAAGGTGTGGTGGTGCATGCCTGTAATCCCAGCACTCGGGAGGTTGAGGCAGGAGAATCACTGCAAGTTTGAGGCCAGCCTTGGATGCATAGTGAATTTAAGGTCTGTCTGCACTGCAAATAGCGAGACCCTGTCTCGAAAATAAAAAAGGCCCTGGAAGAACAATATGGCTTAAGTTACATGGTTTAATTTACCTTCATCTCCTGTCCTTTGCTAGTAGGGTTTGGGAACTGTAGGTGGTTAAGGAAGGGGTATCAGACTGTGTCAGAGACCTCAGTGAATCAGAGCCAGTGCCCTGGCGTCCAGGGTGAAGGTTCGTACCATGTCACATATACTGTGGTTCCGAAGCTTTTTCAGGGAGAAGAGAAGAGGGCTTTGAGTCTAGGTTGTTAGTAGAAGCTGTCTGGAAGCTCTCATCTTTGCCTTTTTGTTATCTTGCCATTAAGGCAATGTGCAGTCTCCTCTCACGCTTCAGTGGTTATGATTTTAGGCCAGGAATCTTCTGCTCCATGTGGCTTGAACCTTTCAGCTGAGTGAAGCTAGCTGAACAGAGTGGAGGGCGAGCATCAACGGCTGACTCTGTTATGCCCCACACTCACTGGACAGAGTCCAGCTGCCCCTGAGCCAATCCTGGAACCATAATGGACTTGGTGTGAGTCGACCGTTTGAGCCAGGGCTGTGCAGGGCTGGCTGCAGGAGTAGCCAGTAACCAGGTTGGTAAGGCCGATAGCTAAGAAAGCTCTTGTTTCGGGGTTGAAAGAAAAATACTACTCTACCTGAGCACTTACCTGGGTGACAGTGTCTAGAATGAACCATGACAGATTGAAATTTTTGGAAAAATTGCCAGTTTCTAGCAATGAAGATAGGAAAGAAAGGGTGTATCTTTGGCTGTCCTTGTTCCATTGGAGTTTCAGGACTGGATAAAATCAAGATGAACCCCTCCAATATTATTGTTCTGACATAAAAGCCCTTAACTGACAACTGGCAAATCATTTCCCCAAACTGCCAGATTGAAATCTTGCTGAAAGTTACTGAGGAATGCCAGGCTAATGGCTGCTGGCCATACATAAGTGGTTTGCCCCTGATGTTGAACCTGCTGAATAACCAGTTGACGGTCAAGATTGGGTGTGAGGAATCCCCCCATAAGGTTCTAGTGTGTTCTGGATGTCTTAAATCAGTATAGAACAGGATACATCCCTGTGGTGGTTATGAGTATGTGTGTCTGTACCTTGTTGGACAGACGTGGAGGTGTACAGGGAGCGCAAGCACCGACTGACTACCCTTGGGCGGAGTTATGGAGCAGGTGTGCTGTTTGTCAGTTGTTCATTCTTTTTTACCCCTTTTTCATTCCTGAATTTGTTGCTTTGTCGGATCTAAGACCCAAGAGGATTTGAGAAATCGGAATGTATCCTTTGTAATCAGTTGTCACACAATTTGCTTGATCCCGAGCCAGTGGAAATGCATAGGGGCCAGTATACCAACCACAGGGCTCCAAGTGTGTTGGGAGGCAAGATCCTGCTCCTTTATCCTGTGGCTTGGGAGCGAGTCTTGGCTTTCTTATGAGTCTGACTCCACATCCCATCCCTTGATCTGGGCCCTGGGACTCTCTCTCTTGGTATCTTCACTGCGTCTCACTGTGACAGAGGTAGACACATAGGTCAAGACCAGAGGGGCTCATATTGGCCACAGCTATCAACTTGGAAGCAGAATAGGGATGGCTAGACACGGGTCCTAGGCCCTTCTTTTTCAGGTGGAACTTTCATCACAGAACACTGTCTCTTCTTAGCTATGCGTACCAAAAATTTGCCACGGCTTGGTAGGCTGCCTGTGTACTTACCACTGACCTGGCCATGGACGAAGACTTCCAAACATTTCCACTCCCTCTCCAAGACCTGATGGGATTTCACATTTACTTTAGACCTCAGACACTCTAAAGAAGCTTTAAGAGCCAGTTTGGTGTCTTCCATGAGTTTCTCCTCTTGCTGCAAGGAACCAACCCCATGTATTCTGAGGAGCCAGGAATTGCTTCTGGGCAAGTCCTGGTTTCTAAATTGATCTGTGTTACCAATTAAGACTCCAGAGCAGGCATTAGAAACCAGAGGGTCCAAAGGGGACTTGCCTACGCCCCTTGCTGCCAACTGCTCACCTTGCTTTATCTCCCGCCAATTGTGACAAACAACATTGTTTCCTTATAAATTCCAGCATGTGACTTTGGTGCCCTGTTACTTGTGAAAAATCTGTTCTTCTGTTGTCTTTGATGTAGTCCGAAAAGATTCATGTAGTTCACATAAGAATATGATTCACAAGGAGGCCAACTGTGTGTCTTGTGTTGGGACAATTCATAATGTAGTTCCTAGGCCACTTTCGCAAATTGTTTGTGTTCCGACGTTGCTGTGCAGTTGTGGGGAGGGCCGAGAAGGTGCGTGGTGACACTGCACTGGCTGGGCGTTTTGTTTTTACCTTCCTCAAGAGGGGATAGTCTGGCCAACTTGCTCCAGGAACGCAATAAAGACATTGTAATAAAAACACTTTTTGTCTTCATGCTATGGAGGGGTAGGCTGGGGGCAGGCTTGGGGAGGGGATGAGAAAAGCAGTGTAGGTGCTGAAAATTGCTAGAACTCCTAACCTGTCCGGCGAGCACAGAAAGATGGGTCCTGGGGCTGAGCTGAGCCCCGAGGTCATGGCGTAATCTTTCCACCCAAAACAGGACATAAATACTGACTGAGGAAATTAAAACTGAGGGCCACTTCCGGCCCCTTCTCCTTTCTTTACTGGTTCTTATCATGTAGTTTTGCTCAGAAGTAGAAGTGTTTCTATATTCTACTTGGAGGCTGGGGCTCCTGTTGCCCCGGGCCCTGTCAACTCTAAGACATTTAGGGTTCCTGTTTGTGGGGGGCTCAATTGAATCGGCACACCGCCTCTCACCCAGAACAGTGCACTTCTCAGCCATGGGTTTCCAGCCTCACTTGTGTACTTAATTACAAAATCAAATTGAGTAGGGGAAGGACCAGTGGTTCTAAATGACCTTCCCTGTGTTCTTCCTCTCCATTAAACTGTAGCTACACAGCACTTTAAAGACTACTGATGTGAAGCCAGGGAGAGTGGTGTATCCTTGTAATACCAGCTGTCCAGAAGCTGAGGCAGGAGAATCGCTGCAAATTCAGTGCCACCCAGGCTACATAAGGCCAGCCTGAACTACACAGTAAGCATAAAAAAGAAACAAACAAACAAAAAAACTGAACTGTGATGACTTCTCTCAGTCCTGAGTTGTTCCACTTACATGCTTGGGACACTCAGACTTTGAACCTCTCCTCTAGAGCTGGGGATACAGCTCAGCGGCACAGCGCCTGCCTGGCAAGCACAGCATCCTGAGTTTGATTCCCAGTACAAAAAAAAGCCAGAATACTTAAAAGGAGCTCTTGCCTGGCTCTCTTCAGAGCTCCACCTGCTGGCTGGCCGCTGGGTGCTTAGGTGTCCCACAGGCACTTCAGGCTTGTTTGCTTCACAGAGAAAAACACAGTTGACTGAATTCCTTCCCACTACAATCTACAAACCTGCCTGTAACTCCTTTCCTTCCCAACTGTTAAATTATGAAGGGGTCATGGCGCTGAATTCAGGCTTGCTACCTGGTAGCCCTGGTCCTAGTTCTCTTCCATTGTTTCATAGCTAAAAGGAATTCTCGTTCATGTAGCTAAATAAGTCAGAGTCACCATCCTTGACAGCCCTGCTTATCTACAGAAAACCGTTTACCAATCTATATTAATTTTATCAATGACAGCATCACCTCTCCAGGGTCTCTATTCACTGTTGTGTCCAAACCTAACACCAAAGGCCTCCTTTCCATAGGAACCAGAATAATTTGCAAAACAAACCTGAACCTGTATAAAACGTTTTCTCCTACAGTGAATCACAAAACGCTTTTTAAAAAAACAGATGGGATGTTAGACTATTTTGCCAGCTGAGCCCAAACTCTTGAGCTCAATCTCAAGCTGGTACTACAGGTATCTGCCGCTGCACTTGGCTTAATTACAGTTCTTAAAATGACCCGGCTTCTTGGTCTCATTTTCTGCCTTGTCTTTTCTCCTCTCTGAATCTCAATGTCTTGGGCCTCCTTTTTCATTCTGCACATTCCCTGGGCAGTCTGTATCTCACACGCAACTTCCGGATGGCTCCTAATTGTGTCCTTTCCCTCAACTAGAGCTGTCTCCTCACTGCTATCCTACTTCAGGCCGACACCCTGGGTCACTATGGCATTCTATTTCTGGCCCGTGGATTCCAGTCTAGCCTATCTACACTGTAGCCAGTGATCTTCCAAAACCGTAAATCTGATAGCACTTGCCTGAAGTTTCCTTTCAGAAAAGTCCTCACTCCCTGTGGGATAATGCAGCAGTGTTTCTCAAGGGCGCACCACTGGCACTTAGGGTAGCTGCCCCCCCCCCCCCCCCCCCCCCCCCCCCCCCCCCCCCCCCCCCCCCCCCCCCCCGTGTATCTGCGTAACAGGATGTTTGGTTATCTGGCTCTCCCCACACCTGTGGTCTGGTGTTGCTGACCAGACCCTTAGTCACGGGCACTCTCTCCCTAGCTGTCCTCCAG